>CM069233.1:23711357-23889293 GCA_035582765.1 Acer negundo
TAACAAAAATCAACATTGCTAGAAGAGGTGTGCTTACGAATGGGGTTTGTGAAGCTTGCAAAACTTTTGCTGATGACATCCTGCATACCCTCTGGTATTGCAGCAAACTCAAATGCATTCAGGATGAGTGGAGATGCAATGGTATGTCCCTTAGAGGTAATCATAACTATTTCCTTGATTTGTTTAGTGACTGCTTGTCTTCTAGAAACGGTTGGAAGGCAGATCTTTTTTGTATTGTGGTTTGGAGAATTTGGTTCTGCAGAAACTCTTCTTTCCATAAAGCTAAAAAATACAAAATGTCTGAGGTGGTCAATTAGAGCCTAAATTCCCTTCATGAGTTTCAAAATTGCAAGCTTGTTTTTGCTCCTCAAAATGTTAGTGGTACCAAGTCTTGCAGCAAATGGCAACCACCTGAGCACAATGACTACAAAGCCAACTGTGACGCTGTGCTGGATATTGAGAATGGTCAAATGGGTACTGGGATGATCATTAGGAACTCTAGTGGTTTGGTCCTAGCCTCTGGTTCCTTGATTTCTAGTGGCAATCCAAGTGCCAAAGTGGCAAAACTAATGGCTATTCTTAACTGTCTGTAATTTAGTATTGATTGTGGTTTGGTTGTGGCAAGTGTTGAAACTGATGATGCAGGTGTGATTAAATAGATTAAAGAGGTTGGTTATTTGGAAGCTGATTTTGGTCTCCTCATCTTTGAGATCAGGAATCTAAATGTTCAAATAGGAGAGATGATTTTCTCTCATACTCGGAAAATAGCCAACTCAGTGGCCTACAAGCTGGGGCTCAATGCTTTAAGAACCAAAAAGGATACCTATTGGATGGAGGAATACACTCCTTGTATTAGGCAAATTGTGGAGGCTGACAAGCCTGGTTAGTTGCTTTGTTGTTTTTCTTTTCTTTCTTTTTGTTGTTTGTTGTTATTAATTCTATCAAATAATAATAATAATAATAGAATTGGCGTCACCGCAGGTGGAATATATATATATATATATATGTGTGTGTGTGTGTGTGTGTGATTCTCTCCTAAGAGATCATTTATTTTAATATTGGTAAGGATTTCGACGAAATCATATCGATTTTTAAATTTTGATCTAATTGTTTTTGTGGATAAGTTTAATAAAATCTACCTATGAATAATATTTAAGAATTTTTCAAACAATAAACTATTTATACCGATTTTTAAAAATATATATATAAAGACATCGGTAAAATGAATGAAATACATAAAATTCAAGAAAAATAATTCTAGTGTTTGGAAAATTCTCAAATTTATTTATTGGTATATTTCATTAAACTTATGATTCACAAAAAAATTCAAAGAAAAATTCAAAATCAATTTGATTTCGTTAAGATCCTTACTAAAATTAAAATAAGAGATCCCTCAGGAGAAAACAACTCTATAAGAAATACGGCGGTGGTTGTTGGGAATTTGAACCGATGAATACAGAAACGATATGCTTAATAATCACCCATAACTCATAGCAATTAACGTATATAGCAAAAAAATATGATGAGAGAAAATAAATAACCACACAACACAAGATATACGTGAAAAACCCTAAATCGGGAAAAAAAAAACCACGAGCCGTCAGGACGATAGAGAAAATTCAACTATATGATAAATTGTTAAAAACCATATACTCTAGGATTCTCTCTCACCCCTCAAGTCCAAACCACATAGCCTTACCAAGTCCCCAAGCTCACAATCAAGCTTTATATTATGACTCTCAGCTCACACGCTCACTTCAGATCCCCCCCCCCCCCCCCCCCCCCCCCCCCCGATGTATAAAATCGTGTTATAAAAACCTAACTCGCAAGTGCACGAATCGTGAGATAAGTACAGCGACAAGTAGGGATAGTTCCCACGAGGAAAAATGATCTAATCCTAATTAAAGCTAAGAAATTAAAAGTAACCAAGAGATTTGAGATTAATTGATTGTTTTAGAATTAAATTAAACTAAGAAAGAATTTTAACAAGAATATATGAATGTGATCAAGAGATGGAAAACTAGGGAACCGATGCTCCCCATATATAATACTCAATGTTCATAAACTAATTCTATGAAATAGATTCAATCCAGATTCAGAGTTCATTCTCATCTTAATTATGGTATTATCTTAATTCCTCGGGAGTTAACCACGTGTTCTCAATCACAACTCACCCTCGTCAAAGGTGTAAGCCATCACCAAGAACCCATTATGTGCAAGAATTATTGAACCAAAATTGTCTCGCAGTAATTCCTATATCGAGAACAATCATACTTATTCAATTGAAAAGTAATTAAGACAACCTAAATTCCTCTAGCGCGATCTCAATTTATAAATTATCGAAACCCTAGACAAGTATCAATTAATTTTCATTAGATTCATGTAAGTCGAGAGTAAGACATAAAATTAATTGAACAAATCTAAATCCGAATTGATTAATAAAGATATGGAGTTTGAATCATAACATGAGCATCACATAGGTTCACATCGATCCCCTAGTATAGAGTTAGTTACACATGAAAAAATTAAAAGAAGAGGAGAAAGAGTTGATAAAACCCATGAATGCCTTCTTCAAGCTTCCAAGTGCAACAATGGTGGTTGTGTGATGGGGGACAGCCCCCTTGGTGGCTTGGGGCCTCCTTTCAAATCTTTATAATTGAAAAGAATATGAAGTATTTATAGGTGACTTTTCCTTGTGAACCTCCAATTCTTCTTAGGTTTAGGAAATCCATAAAGTGAGAAAGTAGAAGAAAACAAGGAATTAGAATCCTTTCCCAACTTTGATTTCCTCTCTTGATGATTGGCTCATAATTTGAGTTTAGGAAGTTTCTCAAACATGTATTGGTCTTCTAGAGTCATTAGAATTTGATTTGGGAAGTTTTATAACAGTTTTGGAATAATTCGGAGTTGAAATCCGCCAAAATTACGCATGACCGCTCCCTAGACCGCTTGGGAGGCAAGTTACCTCGGTGGCTGCATAGCAAGTGGAATTCTTCTGCTATTTTCCTATGCCCAGGACCGCTCCCTAGACACGTGCACGCGGGGCGGTTTGGGGGGCAATAGACTCTCCAACTCTGACCTTTGGTTACTAAATTAGTCATAACTTCTTCTAAGAATATCAGAATTGGGATCTGAAAAGTGCACCGGAAACTAAACTTCTGGGGCTTTCAATCCATAGGTAGTAGGACACACAATTCAATCGAAGTTGAGAGATATGGCCCCGCAACATGATTGTTCTGCACAGGCCGAAAATCCTCTTTTCATGGTTTCTTCCAATTTGTTCCTTTTTCTCCATCTTTTGACTTCTTTTCTCCCAAAATGAGATTTAACACCACTTGAATGGAATGAACCTACACATGTTCAACAAACACATTAAACAACCTATTTTACTCGAGAACAAAACATAAATAATAGGAAATAAGGGCCTAAAACATGTATAGAAATGGATCGACCACCCCCCCCCCCTCCTCCTCCCAAATATCACCTAAGTCTCCCCTGAATATCACTCACGAATCTCTAACTTAATCTATTGATATTCCCTATATCCCTCCCAGGATATTCCCCAGGTCTCCCCCGAATCTCATCCCTATTTGATATTACAGGTGTTCCATTGATATTCCTTATATCTCTCCCAGGATATTCCCCAGGTCTCCCCCGAATCTCATCCCTATTTGATATTACAGGTGTTTCTATTACTCTACGTAAATAACCTAAATTCGAAATCAACCACCATACCAAACCCAAACCTAAATTAGAAATCAGTCACAACTTAACCACCACCATACAACAACCAGAAACCCATAAACCCATGGAAGGGTAGATCAAAGATTTTGAAAATTGATTGTAATGTTGCCCAAAAACCGAATCAAACCTAAATTGAATCACCACTCCAAACTTCATAACAAAACCCACAACCACCCAAATCAAACCTAAGCTTCAATCACCACCCACCATAAATCGAATCACCCTATGGTCGTTGTTCAAATTCGGACCAATGTTCAAATCCGAGAAACTACGTCGTTCTGGCCAGATTCCAGCGTCAAAGACTCCAATGATAACGTCAGATCCATAATTGGATTCTAACCACATCTCGCGCTGGTTTCGAAGCTGAGGAACTGTGGAGAACTTGTGGTGTGGAGCTCGCGTCGCTGGTCCCCAATGAAGGCAAGGACATTGGATTTGTCGGTTAAGGAGGTGGCACAGTCAAGAAAGAGAGTGGCGGATAAGCCATGGAAAACAGTGTTGTATGTGTGGAGTGTTTGGAGAGGACTCGAAACGACCTCGGAGGTGTACCGGTGGAAGTGAGTTGGGAAAATGGACGGCTTGGATTGAGTGTTGATGTAGGTTTTGACCGTTTGATCGATTGAGATCAGTGATTAGGTTGTGCGGAAGGTACCGGAGTGGTGGCGGTGGGGGTTGGATCTAGACGGTGATAGGGGTTTATGAACAAGATGAAGTTGTCTTTAAGTTTTAATTTATTTATTTTTGATTATTATTTTTTAAATATAATTGTTTTTTTTTTTTAATTTTACATTTTCTATTTATTTGTGTGTTGACACATGACATATCAGTGTTTAAAGACAAAAATACCCTTAGAACCGTTTATTTGACTACGCTGGACTGATTGAATGACCAAAATGAGTGGTTTTTGAAAACATAGGGACCAACCCAATGAATCACGGAAAAGTGAGTAAAAAATAGATATTTCAAAAAATAAATAAATAAATAAAAACATAGTGACTAAATGAATAACACCTCGAGAATTGTATGGTTGTTTATATTGAAAGTGAACTTGCTGATACAATTGATTCATATTCCGTAATATATGCTTTCACTTCTTTGAAGCCTCGGAAGTCAAAAGTTAAGTAAGATCTTATTGTATTTATATTGCATGCGTATTTCATTTTTATTTTCTTGTATTTTTTCTTGGTTAGAATATGTATTTGAGGGTAATGCTCATTATGTTCCCTGACTAGGTATACTTATTTTATTTTAATTAATAAAAATTCTCTCATACCATTGAGATTTGTCATCAAAATTATTATTTTATTATATAGTATAAATTTTTATCGATATGAAATTGTCCCCAACCCATCCAGAAAATAATTTTTGGTTTCGCCCTTGGTATGGATAATCAATCAATTATAGCCTCAACTTGCATTGCATGGCTTATCAATTATTGTATTACTTTTAAACACATCATTTCAAGCTTTTTTCTAAAATAGATGTGGATTCCGTTTAGTGGAAAGCAAAGCTCTTAATTTTATTATTTAATTATCGGTAGGTGCAATGTAGACACTTCTTGTTGCTTTTTCAATCACACAATTAGTGGATTTATACAAATTTCTCTTTCTATTTGCAATATTCTTTTTTTTTTTTTTACGTGCAATATTCATTTTGATGTTTGCTTTTTATAATAATTTATTATTGTAGAGATAAATTTTTTATTATTATTATTTTTTGAAATTTCTGATATATCGCTTGACATATTTTTCACTTTTTATCATTTAGTTTTTGTTGGTAATAAACAATTAAGGGGCACTTTCTGCTCCGAGAAAATTAATCAAAAAAGAATGGAAAAATAAGACTTCTTTTTGAGTGTAACATTCTACCAAAATCAATAATTAATTAAAAGTGAGGTCTTGTCTGTTATACTTTTCTGACTCTTTTTGCTTTTGGTACAAAAGAGCAAATCAAAGCAAGTCCAAGTACCCGTGTTGTTAAGTACTAGATTGGGACATATAATTCATACTTAACAACTGATTATTATATATATATATATATATACACATTAAAAAAGCTTATGCATACTCACTCACTGGAAGGCTAAGAAAAGATTTTGCACCCACCGGATAAGCTTGTAATTAATTAGCACAATAATTGACTCAATAATAATTAATTAATTAATTAATAATTCTATATATATATTGGAAGATTATGAGTAGCTTCTCCTCACAAACACTCTTGTCTCTAGGGCTGTACTACAGAAACTAGAAACAAAAATGTTATCACTTATAGTTTTATTTTTTCTGTTAAGTGATTTATCTAATGCAAGTCCATTTCCATCCCAATTCTCAAAATTTGCAAGACAAGCAAGTAGTAGTGAGACATTGAAAATCTCGAAAGGGGTATTCGATGAGTCGGTCCGATTGAGCATGAGAGAAGCTGAATCAGGTCGAGCCCTTGCCTCGAATGTGAGCCTCTGTTCAAAGTACAAGACGCAGATGCATATGGTTGGTGGCATCAATGACTGCATAGAATTGTTGGATGATACTCTAGACCTACTGTCTAATATCATCTTCACTAACATTAACCACGAAGACGATGTCCGAACAAGGCTCAGCGCCGCCATAACCAATCAAGAAACTTGCATGGAAAGTCTTGATGATAAGTATAAGCTTCAAGTAGAGAAAGGGATTATCAAGTCTATCGTCCAAAAATTGAGTCATTCAATTACCTCCTCACTAGCACTATATATGTCCATGTCCAAGTCTGATCATCATTTTATTCGTAATGCCACGTGGAAGCCGTCTTCCGCTGAATTGAAGCTTCTAGAAGCAAACATCGAGGAAATTCAGGTACATGCAGTGGTGGATAAGCATGGGAGTAGTAGTGGGACGCACAAGACTATAGGCGAAGCAATCGGAGTAGCGGCCTCCTTGTCCTCGGCTGGTGAGGGCAGAACCGTGATTCACATCACAGCCGGGATTTATCATGAAAACATCAAAATTCCAACTAAGCAAAAGAACGTCATGTTAATTGGTGATGGAAAGGGCAAAACGGTCATTGTCAGTGATAGAAACTCTGAAGATGGCTGGACTACTTTCCAGTCTGCCACTGTTGGTGAGCTTTCCTTTTTCCGATTAAACACTTTCTTTATTTTTTACACTATCCATTTTATTCACCTTTTGGCATGTACAGGTAAGTTATAACATGCAGAGAGGTGTAACAAGGTCAGGTCTACCCGTTTCTTTATAAACCTGATCCAACCCAATATATTGAAGGTTTGGGCTCAACCCGAGTCCATTTATTTTATTTTATTTTTATATATTTTAAATATTACAATAATTCGGAATTTGAAGATAGGGGGCAGACTTGAATCTACAGTTTCATGTTATAGGTATGATGGGCAAACCACCAGACCAACCTCATCTTGTCTGAGTCCACTTATTTCAAGTTTATTCGTTTTAGTGCTCGACCCAATATAGTGCTTCAATTCTCACTTTATTTATTGTTTACACGATATTTAAGTAATTTATTCATAAATGTTTTTAATTATAACTTGCTCATTAAAAATAGTAATGAATTTTTTTTGCCAAGTCAGAATGCATAATTATTAAATTTTAATTACTAGATAGTTGTTTGTGTCAAAATACTTTCTTAATTTTTATTTTTTATTTTATATATGACTCTATTTTTCATTTTAATTGAAAGATTTTTCTATTAGTATGTCAAGATTGGCAATTGAAAATTAAATATCAACACATAATGAAAGTATAACGCTTTATTTCTCAATTAAAGACTAGAAACAATATGCCTAAGGCAATTTATCATTTTGCATGCTTTTTACTTGCTACAAAAATATTATTCCTTTTAAATTATGGTGTTTTTCTTTGCAAGTTAGAAATAGAAAAATTTTTTTATTTATTTTTTATTTATTTTATTTTTTTTAAATGAGAATACAATCTTAAGTTTTGAGAATTGATTTGAAAATAAATCAAACAAGATCTTAGATTTACCTTAAATTGTAAGATTAATTTCAAGAATTTGTAGTTATTACTCTTATTATAATAATTTAGGGATTTAGACAAGATGAGATTGGTCTAGCAGATTGCCTATCACACTTACACAATGAGGTTGTTGATTCGAATCGATCAATCATCCATCAAATCCTGAAATATTATAATATTATAAAATAATAATTTATTAAAAATTTTATGGATCGGCCTGTAAATCCCGAAGAGGGTGGGTATCAAATGTAGTTGGGGCAGAATAAAGCTCATATTTAGTTTACAAGTTAGGCTCAAGCCCAACCCGCAAGTCCCCATAGATATTTTTAGATGGGTGAGGCCGACCCATTTGAAACTACTAATAAAATGACGAGGCTAAATCTTTTTTTTTTTTTTTTTTGATATGTGTGTATAGGAATTAGGATGTAGGCATGTAGCTCATCTCTTAATTCATTAAAATCTTTAATAATATTTTATAATTTAATTAAGGGTTAATATTAAAGACCTCGCCTCACCTTTGAACTATTATTGGATGTCTTGCTAAAAATGCTTTTATTTCAGAAACATCCCCTGTGAACTAACAAACAATGATTCAATTGATTGATTTTTGATGTTAAAAAGTCTATAATGTTCGTATTTAAGTTTCAATTATATTAATTAAACATTATACCCTCTGAATCTTATCAAATAAAGCATTGTTTGTTGGTCCACAATGGGTGTTTCTGAAATAAAAGCATTTTTATCTAGACATCCAATAATAGTTCAAAGGTGAGGGGATGTTTTTAATATTAAACCTTTAATTAACCTACTATAAAAAATATTAATATTCTAGTAAATGTTTTCTCAACCTTTTTATTTCCATCATCAACACAAAAATATTTATGATGAATTATATATATGAAAAAGGACAATGTATAGAGAGCAAGTTTCTTTGATACAAAAAGTGTCTTCTTCATATCATGGTCCACATGTTCTTATCCTTAGAGATCAATTATATTTTAGAAAATAAATAACATTTCTTTCATTAACTTTTTCATTTAATTAAGGTTTGTTTTTATGTCAAAAAACAATAATAATAATTCAGATGTGTTTGGACTTTAGACATGGTGCTTTCTTTATTTGCATGCATACTTGTATTATGAAACTGTTTTTTTTCTTACGAATTATACTGAATACAATAATTCGTTTCGTCTAAAAATATGCTAGGTTTTGTCCAAATTATATATATATATATATATATATATATATATAAATAAAAGACTATTGATTTTCTATATTAGATACGTGATAATAGATTATGAAGGTAAAGAACGTGTGGGAGAGGTTCCAGAATTTTTTAAAATTATTTTTGCTATATTACGCAAAATATGATTTTTTTTTTGGTTGACACCTAAATTTGATTTACATTTGAATGTAAATGATTATATAATAATATATAAAGTATTAATTAATAATTGAAAACATTTCAGCGGCGATGGGTGACGGATTCATAGCCCGAGACATAACATTTGTGAACAGCGCAGGTGGAGAAAAGCATCAAGCAGTAGCCCTTCGCGTAGGATCAGATAAGTCTGTTATATTTCGATGTTCCATTTTGGGTTACCAAGATTCTCTTTACACTCACTCAAAGCGCCAGTTCTACAGAGATACTGATATCTATGGTACTGTCGATTTCATTTTCGGCAATTCTGCTGTTGTTTTTCAAAACTGTAACATCTATCCCCGCAAGCCACATTCGTCTGGCCTGCGAAACTTCATCACTGCTCAAGGCCGCACTGACCCCAATCAGAACACTGGCATTTCCATACACAATTGCAGGATAGTTGCTGCATCGGACCTCGCTCCTTCTAAATCCAAATTCGTGACGTATCTTGGGAGGCCATGGAAGAAATATTCAAGGACTGTTGTTATGCAAACGTATCTTGATGACGTGATACATCCGTCTGGATGGTCTGCTTGGTCCGGTAACTTCGCTCTTGGTACTTTGTATTATGGTGAGTACATGAACACTGGACCTGGAGCTTCAATTTCTGGTAGGGTCAGATGGGCTTCTAATCATGCCTCACTCACTTCCACTCAAGCCCAAGCATTCACTGTTGCTGCTTTTATCTCTGGAAATCTTTGGTTGCCCTCCACTGGGGTCTCTTTTGATTCCGGATTACTTGGATGATCTCTTTAATTATAATCTCTATTATTGCTTTATAATGTCTTTAATTTTACTTTTAAATTGTATAAAGTTTACTTGTAAATGTTTTAGACTTAGTTTGGTATTGCTTTATGAAGTGTTTTATACTATCGTCCAATGTGATTTGATTGTAAGAGTGCTCATTCTGTCTGTTAATATTGCCATACCTGTTTAATAAACCGTTCTTAATATCATATATATATATATAAAAGTGCTTGGATCCATCACCTCCTTAATTCTCCTTGTAATTCCCCCAACTGCTATGGAAAATGCATCTTCTTCAAGGTCTCCATAAACAATCTTTGGGACCTCCTCCCTCATATTTAGTATAATTCTTGGGAAAATACCATGTATATTGAGCATAAGCAGAACCCGGATGGAAGAAAACTGGAGTGCATCCTGCCAAAGTTGATCGCCTTGTGAATGAATCTCCCGGAGGCTGTAAGCAAAATACCCGATTCCTGAAACACCTTAATCACTTCAACTGGATTGTCACGTTTGTTTCCATTATAAAAAGAACAATCAAGTTTTCCTGGTGGAAATTAAACACTGATTGATAATCTCACCGTGGATGGAAGCTTCAATGGTGAAGAACAATCAAGTCTTCCTGGCGAAGCATCATTCTTTGTTGCTACTCTACAAGTTAGAGGATGGAAGTTTGTCGGATATGGAATAGCGAATTCATTACTCCAGGATGTGGATTCGATCGAAAGCATTGTCATGTTCATAAATTCAGGCAAACACATGAGCTTGTTACCCCAATCAGAATTGATGTCTGTTTTTGTCTTCTAAAATCTCAACCAATCCTGCCTCCAACAAAGAAGTGATCTCTACCAAACATTCGCTTCAATTCAGGTTTTTCGACAAGCCAATTTGCGATGATATCAAAAGCACAAGAATCTCTTAACCCAAAAGGTCGAGGCCAGCATAAAAAGGTACATAATTTGCTGAAACCAATCTCGTATCGCATCATCCTGTAATCGAAAATCATTTCTAACAAGAACTGATTGGTGGAAAACCAACCCTCCTTCAATAAAACTCCTCCAGGATTCTCAACTCTAGGACCAAGTATGGACATATGTTAAGTGATCAACAATTGTTGATTAAATCATAATTGAATCGGCTAGGAAGATCATGAACATAAATGTATCGACCGAAACATGAATCAGAATCAGAGATGTCCCTAGTTTTGTTTTGGTAATTCATCAAAGTTGGCTCTATGTCATCAATAATTACTTGATTATTGTTGTCATTTGTCAAGCATTGTAATCAAAACTAAAGAAGAAAAATCTGATTTAGCGAACGAAAGCAATAGCAAGTATACCGAAAAGGAGACTAACCAGAGTGGCTTTATAATGAATATTGGTTTCTCCATCAGCTAGCCCTCAATGACGAAGAAATAAAATCATCAGACAGATTTCAAAAAGGAGACGGTAACACTTTGGCTTGCATGAAAACACTCACTTTTCCTGTTTCATTCAAATCATCATGCTGTATATTGTAATTTGAATATGAAATTAATGCACAGGGAATAAAATCCACAAAAAGCTTTTGAAAACAAACATATAACTATTTTAAGGTATATCGAGTGATAATTTATGGAAAGTCATTAAAAATGGTATTTAGTAATTAATTATTATTATTATTTATTTATTTATTTTTTAATAATCATGAAATATTTTTTAAAATAAAATTGGACTGATCTAAGGGGAAAAAGCATCACAAACGATCATATGCTGAAATACTCTTAGACAGTATCCATAAATAAAAAAAGAGAAAAGAAAGTAAAAAGAGACAAAAAGCAATAAAGCACAAAGAATCAAGAGGAAAACAACCCCAAACAAAAAGAGGTATGCAGGCCACACAAAAAGAAAAAGAAAAAGAAAACATCAAGAAAAACGAAAAGACTCCTGACCCATACAGTCGTTGCCAACTAAAGTAGAACATAACGGCGGGGTAGAGAACCACCAAGAATCACCCTGAAGCTCCAAAGCATGCTTAGAAAGTGTATTTGCAACATGATTCCCCTCCTTAAAAATATGGGAAACCTGAAAATCCATTTGTGAGATCTAGAAGATGCAACACTGCCACGCTTCACAAACCCTCCAAGGAACCATTTCAGAGCGAGAAGAAAGAAGCTGAACCACATAAGAAGAATCGCTTTCAAGCCAGAGACGATGCCACCCATCCTTCCATGCAAAATTAATGGCCAAAGAGGCTGCCAAAATCTTAACCTCAAACGCAAAAACCTGACCAAGAGGAATAGCAAAGCAACCCATCACAAAGGCTCTGCAGTTCCGAAAGATACCACCACAACCACCAAACCTTTGAGAGTCCATAGCAGTGCCATCTGTATTCACTTTGATCCAACCAGGAGCTGGAGGCAACCAAATCACACTCTTGATCACCGGGGCTTTAGAAGGGTGACCTTGAAGACCGAAACGACGAAAAATCAAAAGGTTGTCCATACAATTACGCATACAACCAATATCCAGGCGATTAGCCTTTGAAACTGCACGCCAAACCAAGGAAAGGATGGATCAAAAGTCCACCGACTTCCCTTCAAAGATCCACTGATTATAGGCAGTCCACACCCTCCATAACACTGCATGGATAGCCGTTTTCCATAAAATCCTAACCTGCTCACTAAAGGAAACTAACATGGCCTACAAGAAGAAGGATTGCCAAGTTTTGGTAGAGACACGTGGCTGGAAAGTAGAGAAAACTGCCTCCCAAAGAGCAACCGTAGGGGACAATGAAGAAAAAGGTGATCCGCAGATTCACTACTAACCCAACAAATACTGCAACGAGAAGCCAACTGAAACCCAGACCTATAAAAACAATCCTTAGTAGGAAGCCTGTTCAACATAAGACGTCAGGTCAAAGCTGAGCGAGATGGGGGGATCAAACGGGACCAAACATCTCTCTACCAAATAACCTGAGGAATATCACGGAGAAACTGGGAATAAGCAGTCTTGCAAGAAACATGACCATCCCGAGAATTAGCCCAAACCAGAGAATCCACAATAGGAGAAATCGTAATTCGATCAATCCAAAAACACAGATCCGAGAAGCGCGCTCGGAAACTATCGTCCAGCACCCATCTACCCTCATGAATAAAATCTGAGACCCTTGCCCGGAGAGGATTAGCTAAATAATCTAGAATCCCAAAAGCTCCAAAATGGGGACCCCCAACCAATTATCTCGCCAAAAGTCCCGTTGAGAGTTCTCTCCAATCAGCCAGATACCTTCCTTAAGAAGGGAACTATAATTTGTCTGAAGAGAAGACCAAATTGAGGAGGTGACATACCTTCCATGAGGCTTTTGCAAATGCTTGAGATATCTCTCCCGTAGAAATGAGAAAGCAAAACCATCAGAGGTTATAAACTTCCAAGTGAATTTCTGCAACAACGAGTCATTCAGCAACCTAAGATCTTTCAGACCAAAACCACCCTATGAGTAAGGCCTACAACAACAATCCCAAGCGACCCGAACCAACTTAGTCTCCTCACAGGAACCAGTCCACAAAAAGTTCCTTAACTTGCGGTTAATTAGTGACAATAAAGAAGAAGGCCATTTATAAATCATGAAAGAGTGCACAAATAAACCAGTGATGACCGACTTGATCATAGTAGCACGACCGGCCAGAGAGAGGGACTTGCCTTTCCATTTAGCGAATTTAGACAAGATCTTATCCGTAATAGGTCGTAACACCGCCTTTCGAGGCTTACCTCGAAACAAAGGGACTCCCAAATAAGAAAACGGGAGTTGCCTAATCTGCATACCAATCAGAGATTGCAAACTACCAATTCGAGAGTGGGAGATAGAAGATCCGAAATAAATCGAGACTTACCCTAGTTAACCAACTGGCCTGAAATATCACCATAATCTCTAAAAGCACCCATGATATGCTTTAGATTCTTTTGAGTGCCTCAACAAAAGATCAGAATATCATCTGCATATAGTAAATGAGTTGGAGCCAAAAAACCCCTTGGTGAAGAAATTGGCAGAATCTGAGAAAAAACCACTAACCTCATCAATAATCTATTAAGGAGGTCTTCTGCAATACCAAACAAAAGCGGAGAGAGCAGATCTCCCCGACGAAAATTTGTTGTAGAAAAAGTAGAAAGTCATAAAGAAAATTTGTTGTATTGTATGTGAAAGAACTCAAGAAGGTAGCTATTCAAGGTAAGTATTAATGGCATGTTTGATTTCTTGTATTGTATTGTATTAAAGGTTTAAAATGTATTAAAATAATACAATACAATGTTTATGTTGTTTTAGACTATATACTGTATTATATTAACTAATACATTTTAATTGGTTTAATACTATGGGTAGGGTTTGTATTAGCTAATACAACGGGAAGAGAAATAATAATAATAATAATTTTAAATATAATAATATACTAATTTTAAAATAAATTAAATAAATATTATATAAATAGAATAAAATAAATTTTATTCCAATAGTTTAAATGTTAAAGTATTTATATGAATAATAATTGAAGTAATAAAACTATTAATTATATATTTATTAATATTTTAAAAAATATAATACAATAGATATATATATATATATTATAATATGTTTTTATATTCTAAAAATATTTCAATTTATTAATTAACAAAATATTTAGAAGAAAAAAAAAATCATATCCTAACATTATATAACTTAATACAACACAAGATTGTATACTAATAATCCAATCCAATCCAATACAATTCAATCTAATATAATAAAATACAATACAATACAATACAATATAATACAATACAATACAATACAATACAGTGTGTCAAACGAGCCAAGGTAAAATACTTGGGGCCATTTTGGGTGCGTTTGTTGGGTGGGATTGGACTAATCTTAGTCCAATCCCACGTTTATGGTCTATACGGGATTGGATTTCTCCAATCTTGTGTTGTAAAATTAAATTATTTATATATACAATATTATATTTATTTAATCTATTTAAAAATTAATTTAATATGTTTAATTCTTTTTTAATATTAATATATTTATTCTAATATATTAATCTATTTTTTTGAATATCAAATAAAAAAAATTGTATTTCAAATAATTTAAAATAATTTTATTTATTTTCTAAAAATAATTTAAATAATTTCTTTAACCAAATTTAATTTAAAATAAATTTATTTTTTCTTTTCTTTAGATTGATTTAAAATGATTTCATATATTTAAAAATTAATTTTATATAATTTTATATTGACCTCTCCCAAAAACAATTATTTTCAATTTTTTTTTATCCAATCTCATGTTATACCAAACAATAAAAAATATTATTTTAGTCCAATCCGTACTGCACCAAACACAGTCCAATCCAATCAAATACCATAAAAATATTCAAACCTTATCAAAGCAAATCACGCGTACCAAACACTCACTTAAGGAATTTTGCATCAAAGTTATAGATGGTATTGATATTATTAGAGAAATGTTATTGACAATCCAATAGATATCTTCCCGAGTAATGCTAAATATCCCACATTTTCTATTACAACCCATGTGACAGTTAAGGTGTCACTTGGTTAGTGGATACACATCACTTATGTATCTCCCACTCATCAATTAATGTGTATCCAATCTCCAAGTGACACATCAACTGCCACATTAGTTGGGATGAAAAAGGTAGGATTGTATGTGAGATGTTCAACATTACTTTCTACACTCTATTTTATTTATTTATTATTATATGACAATTTTATACCAACTAAAATTACTAAAACGACATAACTTCTAAATACACTACGAAATAATTGTGCTAGACTCTAGTATTACTTTTTTTTTTTTTTTCTTTTTTCATTTTACAAACCTTAAAACATTTTTTTTTTCAATATCATTAAAATTTTTTTTGATTATGAAGTAATAAAATGATTTACAACAAGAAAACAACAATTTTTAAGTGTTGATTTTTGCTGATTTTTTTGCATAAACAAATAATAAATAAATTGCAGATTATTTCTTTTATTTCACTCATCGATAATTGTTATTTATTTTGTTTCATTGCAATTTACAGAGAAAAAGATGAGGTGGTGACTGTGGTAGCAAAAATCTAGCCTTAGGCCCGACACTTATGCCTATGTTTTCTGTGTATGGATCCGGGTCGAGTCCAAAGATGAAGGGTCGATTAAGGTGCAACCAATTTGTAAATACAATCATGGTTAAATTGCCTTAAGCTAACCTTTGGGGGGGGGATAGGTTTTAAAGCCTTTTCAATCCCAATAAACACAAGCAAGCATGCATAGACTATTAATAAGCATATTCAATTGATAGATCAAACATATCCTATGATTAACATGAGGAGGTTATACCAAAAATACATAAATTAACAAGTACTTGCATTCATTATAAATGTCTCAATTGTTCAAGTACATATTGTAGATACAAAGTCAATCAAAGATATTGTCTTACAAGAATGTAATCAATGACAATTCATGCGAGATCAATATGATACAAGTAAAAAAATATCAAAGAGATAAAGAAAGAGAAACTTGACACATGATATTTTTTACGTGGTAAACCTCCAAAGAGGAAACATTCATGGGTTGAATCCATAATCACCGGCAAAATATTTTCCACTAGTTAAATAAGAGTACACCCTCAAACATGACCAACTCTTATGTATCATAGTCTATTGGATATCCTTCCTATCTATTCCCACTAAAGAAGAACTTTGCCTACTCTCTAACCGAGACACATCGCATGCCTCTAGAGAGTATCCTTGCTTGGACTTACGCGAAGCCTAGCTACTAGTCAAGTCTTCCTTGCTTAGTTATTCCGAGCTTTTTGCTCTTAACTAAGACTTCATTGCTTGGCTATCCGGACCACATGTCCTAACCAAGACTTCTTGCTTGGATTTACTTAGAGCCTCACACTCATTATCAAAACTTCCTTTGTTTGGACTTACACGAAGCCTAGCTCATTGCCAAGTCTTCCTTGCTTAGTTATTCTGAGTCTCTTTGCTCTTAACTAAGACTTCCTTTTACAGGGCAAGTGATATATGTAATGCAAATGATGCAAACACAATCAACATAGAACATATGATCAATATGAACTATGGAAACTAGAATTAGACAATGAGCACATAATGTATGATATTCTAGTTTATAATCCAAATGATGCAATCACACAAGATGATGCATGAACATATGAAATGTATGGATTAAGTACAAATCATGTAGAACTAGACTTAGTCAACAAAGCTCACAATAAAAATAGTCTAGGTCATTAACACATAAAACCGAAATCTAGAGTGTGTCAAACCACCAAACACACTTTGATCTTAAATTTGATTCATGCAACTAAAACTTAAGATAAACACATGTTCATGAAGCACATCTTCAAGCATTTAGTACATATACGAAAAATCCTAGAGAAGTGAGATCAGATCTTCAAACTTCTTCTAGAAATCAATTAGAGCATTTATTCAAATTTCAATTAAGTGAATCCAATCAAAGCTCTAAAAACATACACAAGCAAGTGCTATTTTCGAATATGATCAATCAATGAAGTATAGCACAACTAGGAATTATTAATCATTAGAATATTCATAATCAATGCACAAATAATCCTAAATTCAAAGCTAATCACAATACAACTCATAAGCATGTGAAAATATAGGTTTAGAAAAACCTAATTCACATTCAAGATTCTAATTAAGATTAAATTAGCTTTTAATTGAAGCCTACAAACCTAATAACACTTGATCAAGAATATACACATATATAGAAAGCCAAGGTAATTGAAGAACATTTAAGCGCAAGAACACAAATGTTTGAACAATTACCTAGAACAAGTAGATGTTGTCCGAAAATAGTGATGAACCTAATGAAAACTTGATCAAATGACCTCAAGGTTGCTTAGGGTTTATAGAGGACTCCAATACGAAGATTTTCCAATTTGAATAACTCAAATCAGATGAAAGATGAGAGAGATATGATGTTTGAAAGTTAGGCGAAAATCAAATGAAAAATACTGCAAATAATTATTCACCACACTATTTGAATTTCGGTGGAGATAAAATTATAAGAAGAGAGAGAGTTTATCCGGTGTGGTAAGCTCACATAAGAATGCTCTCATATGACAAATGGAAGGATATGCCAAGTCAACACATGAGTGTGATTAAGCAAGGCACACCAAAGTTTATGTGCAAGCTATGGACACAATAAAAATCTATTAAATCATCAAAAACAATTTTCATGCAGCTCACATGAACAAATGAAGTAGATTTCAACGTGGTGCGCTGATCTCTTCACGTGGAGACCGAGTGAGTGATTCAGCGTGGGCACCACGCGCCCTCCACGGCCAAGGGGTTCAAAATGGCAATTTGCCATCTATTTTCCCCTTTGCTCATCTATCGTGTTCTTCTACCGTTCTCCGATCTCCGAACTCCGAATTTGAATTCGTTTTTGGATTACAAACCAGGACTCTCTCACGGATATGGATATTAACAAAACTTTCATGAAAAATATTGAAATTGAAAAGACGAAAACCATGTACGATAAATGTACGAAAAGTTTCGTAACCTCATACTCGAAACTCGAAAAACTAAGGAGTGAGTAACTGAAATGACTGAAACTCAACAAGGAATCATTTGAGAACATATTCAAGTCCAAGTCACATACACATAAACAAATAAACACAAGATCACACAAGTATGCAATTTCCTAAACATAGTCTTAGTAAATGCATTTCTACAATGTATGACAATATGAGATCAATGCATAACCATACTAATACATGTGAATGTGTTATACTAATTTGGTGCTACGATGTAGGGACACTTATGAATGAATTGTGTGTGTGCGCCTAGGTCTTGTAAGAGGAAAGAGGTCTTATTACGTTTGTAGTCAATAACACTTTTCTCACACGAAAGCTTCGCTTTGCTTGAATCGTTGTCCATCTTCATTGAAGCTTGATAAACTGAATCTTAGACGACTAAACAATACAAAGGAAATGATGCTTTGATATATAATGATGCCAACATAAACCAAAATCCTAACATAAACCTTCTTAAATTACAAACACACCCAATTTATAAATAAATAAATAAATCATATTATTTTTGGAATCAAATCCTCTTCTAATGATGGTCCAATTTCTTTTGGAAATATCTTGAATGTAGGAGTCTTATGAGAGCATTTCCAATGTAAAAATGATTTGCATCACAATAAATATGACATTTCAACAATGTCAAGAGACATGCTGCCTATGTGGTATTAAAATATAGTTGATAGACATCCAAAAGAAAAATCTGTCTCCAATGCTACTGTTGAAAATACAATTTATTAATGACTTATCTAGCTATTTTGTTCTTTTTTATTATTTTATTTTAGTTTTAACAAGATACATTCTTTAATACCTTTTTATACTTATCTTTAAAGTTGAGTTATCCTACAAAATAGATGTTCAATAAAGCCTCTGAAAGTAGACATTTATGTTTACATTGTCTATAATTTTTTTTTACCACATTAGCTTAACATTGAACAAGAATGATTGCATTGGAGACAAATATTTTAACACAATGTCTATTTTTTCTATGTGGTATATAAAATTTTCACAATTCACGGTAGCATTAGAGATGCTCTGAAAGGGAAGATGTAGAACTGAATTATATATTGGGTCAAGAAATTTTCATTATAAAATTCTTTTATATATACGGCTATCTTAAAAAATAATAAAATAATAAAAACTCATTGATATCTATAGCAATCTTTTAAATTTTTATTTATTTATTTTATTTTTTATTGATATAGTTTATAACTAGACATTAAAGAAAGATAAAAAAAATAAAAAATAAAAATAAAAAAATAAAAAAATAAAAAAATTAAAGAAAGTAATACCCAGCTCTAGAAATTCTTTTTCCATTACTTTGTTATATGTTAATAATGTGATGATGGTAAAGTTTAATATTTGAAATAAAATTGGAGTTTAATTAGGGTTTATATTAAAAATTAGGGTATCATATAAGATCGGGTTTATCATAAGTTTTTAATTATTTTTTATTTATTTAAATAAATAGATATAGTTGAAGATATATGTGTAATTAATGAATGTATATAGTACTTGATTTAATTTTAATTAAATTTAATCTGAATGTATTTAGGGTTTTTGTGGAAATCTGGAATTTTTTTTTCCATCTGAACAACTTACCTAATTATAATCCCAATGTTCTTCCTAGATTAATCTGTCGTGTTATACACTTCGTTTGGGATATCAATTTGCTTATATAAGTGGTATGGTACATGATGTTATGAAACATGTCAGTCACATTTTCTGTTACTTGGCCATTTTGGTCTTGATTTACCATGTTTTGCCTAATTTTCCATAATTTGCCATGAGTCGTCTCCATGATTGCCATGGTCTGCAGCGAATTTCTTGCCCTGATTCTCCATGATTTCCCCTGACTTTTCATGACAAACCTGCAGCCTTGAATTCATTTTCCATGCCATGACTTTCCATGATGTGCCATGACTGTCCATGGCTTTCCATGATGCTTTCCCTGATGTGCCATGACGTGCCCATTACTTTACATGATGCTTTCCATGGTGTGCCCATGACTTTCCATGATGCCATGACATTCCAAGGTGTGACTATGACATTCCATGCTATCCCCATGATGTCCCCATGATGTGCCTGAGAAACGTTCCATGACACTTACTTCTAATATAAGCCATCCTGTATATGTATATTTATTGATATCCCCATGATGTAACCATGATGTGCCCAAGAAACGTTCCATGACACTTCTAATATATAAGCCATCATGTATATTCATTATTTTTAGATGGCTTTGGACCCAAATGCGAAAAGGTTCTTATATCCGGACCATGAGGGATGGAAGAATGCAAGGATAAACACGCATAGTCGGAAAAACAGTGACTATCTTGGTGACATTGTTGAAGTTTTAGACAGATTACACGTTTCATAGGAGTTTAAGCAAGGAATTTTTGGAGACTAACTAGGTATGCATTTTCCTATCACTGTACATGGAAAGGTTTTGCTTTCTATTATGAAAAGGCTGATCGAATATACAGAGGGGTTTAAGCAAGGACTTTTTGGAGACTAATTAGGTATGCATTTTCCCATCACTGTTCATGGAAAGGCTTTGCTTTCTATTCTGAAAAGGTCGATCGAATATACCACTAGGACTCCAAATGCAGCACCCTATCGAGATGACAAAATGTGGTTTGGGCTAGGTATCGTTACGGTCAATAGGAGTTTGCTTATGTTCTAGGCTCAAAATGGGAAAATTACTGGAAGGATTAATAAGGGCAAAGTTTACTCCAATGGAGAACAACCTATATGGAAGACATTTCAAGAATCAACCTTCATATGTATCGTTGTTCGAAACTTTTAAACGACTAACTAGGGATGACCAATGGGGGAATGGGGGTGGATGTAGGTCCCCCCAATCCCACCCCCATTTTCCAAACCCTCCACCATCCCCCCTCCCCTATTTGGGGGAAATGGGGATGGGGTAGTTTTGGGTGGAGGTCCCCCCCAATCCCCATTTCCCCATTTCCCCAATTTTTCCCGTTTTTCCTCATTTCTTCATTTTCCCGTGTCCCCCGTTTCCCCATTCCCTCATTTTCTTTATATCAGTAAAAATTATATATTAACAAAAAGGCACAAATACACAATCCATTAAATTCAAATACAAAATAACATCTCCATGTGCAAAAGAATGCACAAACGTACAAAAGAATGCACAAACGTACAAATATAATTTAGGGTTAGGTTTTAAGTTATAAAGATATATATATATATATATACATATAGTTAGTAAAATATACAAATAAAAATATTGAAAATATAAAAATAAATATATATTAATATATTATCATATTATAATTTTAGGGGAAACAGGGAAATGGGGATAGGGGAACCTTCCCCCATCCCCATCCCAATTTCTAGAAATTTGTGGGGGAAATGGGAAGGTGGGGATGGGGATTGGTTCTCCCATCCCCAACCCCATTTAAATTTGGGGTTAAAAAGCTCCTCATTTCCCTATTTTTCCCCAAATTTTCCCCTAAATGGGGATGGGGGAGCACGGTTTTAGGGCCCCCGAGGAAAATGGCCATCCCTACGACTAACCAACAACAAGGTGAAGATGACTTGAAGATGGCAAATCTATTGGTCATAGGCTATATCTTACCCACTGTCGACACGCGTAAACAAGTACTGCCATGGATGTTTGCATTAGTGGATGACGGAAAAGCTTTTAAAGGTTTTCCATGGGGTTCATACGTGTATAATTTGACTATGCATTGGATTAAAAATGCTATACCCCAAAAACCTTCACAAGCTCAAATGATCAAACAAACCAAACAAGAATGACTCAGCCTACAAAACAATCGAATCAGTTGATGAAGCTGATGGTAAACAAGAATTAGAAACTGCAGGTCCTTCCAAAGAAAAAGAGGAAGAAAAATACTACAGGCAAACCCCAACCAAAAGATACCTTCACTTGCAACCTTTCTGGCTTTCTTATGTGTTTTCAGGTATGTCCATCCGATTACTATGGCTTCAATACCAATTGACTGGATCCATTTTCTATCACATGTTTATAATGCTACTTACTAAAAATGTTCTAAGGTTTGGGCCCTTGAAATATTTCCTTTCCTAACTGGCGTAATTGGCATTCGCCTTGGTTCAAGTTATCCTTGGTTCAAAAACTGGCAGTTTTTCAATAATTCGAGTGGGTTCGATGAAAATCTTTTTGACAAATGCAGCATATGTATACATATATATATATATATACCCATGTCACTTGTAACCTTTAATTGTTATGTTAAATTTTTATCTCACATTAATGTTAACGGTAATCCTCTGATATGTGTAGTTGGTAACAGTTGACATGATACCTACTCCGGCTGAAAAACAACAAACTTACTACAAATCAATCGACCCAGACTTTGTTTGTTTCAGTTTGATTCATAGGGGATGCCCTGCCAAGGCGTATGCAACTGAGTCTATTACTGATGATCAAGTAGGGTGCGAATTGATGGGTGGCATTTCGGATTTGGACAACCAGGAAACTAAAAAAAGAACAAATCAAATCCCATCACAAATCGTGTCCATCTTCGGTTCAGAGGAAACTGTTTCTCAACAATGAGTCTCTTGAGACTTCATCCAATCCAAATGGCAAGAATGACCTTAACCTAAAAGAGGTTATGTATAAAAGTATGTGTGGGATAATGACAAAGGTCGTGTTTGACATTCTTCCCAATGTGCTTCCTCAGGTACCGAATGATGTGTTACCTAAGGAGGTTACATAAAAAAAGTACATGTGAGGTGATAACAAAGTTGCTGTATGATGTTCTTCCCAAGGTGCTTCCGCAGGTACTTAATGATGTGCTCCCTAAGGTCCTCCTTCATACACTAAATGAGAATAAAACCACTAATATATTCAATGGCGTGGCATGTATTGGAGGTGTTCTATAGGACTCGAAGGGCAAGGTGCTATGCTTGTTTTTGTGTTATGTGGGAGTTCAAAACTCCAATTCGGCAGAGATTCTTGCTATTCAAAAGGCTGTTTATTTGTACTCTTCAAATCAAGGCGTTAGCTGAGAAAGATATGATTATTGCAAGTGATTCGATCATGGCGGTTTCGTGGGTTCATGGAGAGGGCTATGGTAGTCTTGAAAATATTGGCACCATTTATGAGGGACAAGCTAAATGTGTTAGAGAATGTGTCTGTGATTTATAACTCTAGATCGACTAATTCTTTTGCGTATATATGCTAGCGAAAAAAGATTAGGATTTGGAAAAGGAGATTTTAGATTGGAGTGTTTGATGTGTTTTTACTCTGTTTTGCCTTTTGTTCAGCTGGTTGTCAAGTTCTTTAGGGATACTCTGTTTTTCGGGTGTGACTGTTTTTTACGGTTGTTTGTGAGGTGTGTGTTTTGCTGGTGTTGTCTTCAAATTTTGTTTTTGGTTGTTTGGTGTTCTTGTCATGTTGTAATGTGCTTGGCCGTATGGCAAAATTTTAGCTGTTTCGGAAAGAAAAAAAATGGCGTCAACCACCATATGGGAAATTAAGGTAAGTGGGTTCATATGCCTAAAACAAGAATGGGGAATTCAGAATATTAAAGGATTCAAAGCAATCTCCTTAAATTTCATTTATATATATATATATATATATATTTTTTTTAAGTATAAACACTTATATAGGGACGTAATTCAACCTAAATAAATTACATCCTTTTGTTCTAACATGAATGGTTGGAATATTAAAATCAAAAACTTAAATCCCAAATTTAAGTTATTTTAGTTTGACCATATATATAAAACTTTTTTTTAAGTAACACTTACGGTGATAATTTATTACCAATCAATGAGTGCCATTTATTACCAAACACATTGGACCGTGATAATTTTGATTTTTGACCTTTCTAAGTTCCCTCCCTTCCAGTTTTGACCTTTCTAACTTAACTTCCCTCCCCTTTTTTATGGGAGCTGGGGACTCCATCAGTATCAACTCTGAAAAAGGAAAAGAATAGAAATGAAAATATATCATAATTCATATGCATTGTAATATCAAGATTCTAGATTCTCTAAAAGCATGGACTATTTACGAATTGTAGGAAAATAATTAATTTTTAAAGAAAGATGGATAATAATAGCAGAATCAAGTATACCTTTTTTGGTGTTGGCAATTCGAACTTTAGATATTATCAATCTGAAAGAGTACTCTTTTCACCGGACCACGTACATTGGATTGGATGTAATTTATATAAGTTGATTTTTTTTTTTTTTTTTGAAATATTATATAAATTCGGGATTTAGGGAGTGGGTGAACACTCGAACTCACAACTTTGCGGTGTATGTGTGAAAGGTATTGATGTGTATGTGTGTAATTAAGGTATACACTGGACGTCTAGGCCAGCCTCATCTCAGCCATATAAGTTGATGTTAATCCTTGTAAATTGATACTATTTTGCTTTCATAGGCATAAAGTGTATGGTGTATTTGAACAAGGTGCTTATTCCTCCAAATTACCCGTTTCCGTTTCAAGTGAAATGAATCTTATGCCATGCACTAAGTAGAATATTTATATAAGTCATCAGCCGCCCGCCTCGGATATTTCTTGAAAATTATAACCAAATCTAATGCAATTAAAATCATATTCCCCTCTTCCAAAAAAAAAAAAATTCATATTCCCATCTCATTCTTAATGGACACATTTATATATAAATAATATATATATATATATATATATTAATAAAATTGGACTGATCTAAGAGGAAAAAGCATCACAAACGATCGTATGCTAAAAACCCCTTAGACAATATCCATATATATAAAAGATAAAATAAAAGTAAATAGTGATAAAAAGCAATAAAGTACAAAGAACTATAGGGAAAACAACTCCAAGCAAAAAGAGGCACGCACGCATGCCACACCGAAAAGAAAAAAAAAACATAAAAAAAAAAAAGACTCCCAATCTATGCAATCATTGCCAACTAAAGAAGAACAGAACGGCGGGGCAAAGAACCACCAAGAATCGGTCTGAAGCTCCAAAGCATGGTTAGTAAGCGTATCTGCAACTTGATTCCCCTCCCTGAAAATATGGAA
The DNA here is from genome assembly GCA_035582765.1 of Acer negundo. Classification (NCBI taxonomy): domain Eukaryota; kingdom Viridiplantae; phylum Streptophyta; class Magnoliopsida; order Sapindales; family Sapindaceae; genus Acer; species Acer negundo. The sequence continues at coordinate 23,736,873 of CM069233.1, forward strand.
AATCTGAAAATCTATCTGCAAGATCTGGAAGATGTAGCGCTGCCACGCCTGACGAACCCTCCAAGGAACCATCTCAGAACGAGAAGAAAGAAGCTGAACCATATAAGAAGAATCGCTCTTAAGCTAGATTCGATGCCACCCATACTTCCAAGCAAAATTAATGGCCAATGAGGCCGCCAGAAGCTTGGTCTCAAACGCGAAAACCTGACTAAGAGGAATAGCAAAGCAACCCTTCACAAAGGTTCTGTAGTTTCGAAAGATATCACCATAACTGCCAACTCCCGAAGAGCCCATAACAATGTCATCTGTATTCACTTTGATCCAACCACGAGCCGGAGCCGACCAAACCACACTCTTGATCACCGTGGCTTTAGAAGGGTGACCCCGAAGACCAAATCGACAAAGAATCAAAAGCTCATTCATACAATTATGCATACAACCAATATCCAGGCGATTAGCCTTTGAAACTGCACGCTAAACCAAAGAAAGTACGGATCTAAAGTCCACCGACTTCCCTTCAAAGATCCACTGATTACGGGCAGTCCACACCCCCATATCACTGTATGGATTGCCGCTTTCCATAAAATCTTGACCCTACTCACTAAAGGAAAATGACATGGCCTAAAAGAATAAGGATTGCCAAGTTTCGGTAGAGACACATCGCTGAAAAGCCGAGAAAACTACCTCCCAAAGAGCAACCGCTAGGGGACAATGAAGAAAAAGATGATTTGCAGATTCACTACTAACCCCACAAATACTGCAAGGAGAAGCCAACTGGAACCCAAACCTGTAAATGTGATCTTTAGTAGGAAGCCTGTTCAACATAAGACGCCAGGTCAAAGCTGAGCGAGAGGGGGGGAGGGGGGATAAAACGGGTCCAAACATTTTTCCACCAAACGACCTGAAGAATATCACAGAGAAACTGGGAATAAGCAGCCTTGCAAGAAACACGACCATCCCGAGAATTAGCCCAAACTAGAGAATCCACAACAAGAGAAATCGTAATCCAATCAATCTAAAAACACAGATTCGGGAAGCACGCTTGGAAACAATCGTCCATCACCCATCTACCCTTTTTAACAAAATCCGAGACCTTTACCCGGAGCGGATGAGCTAAATAATCTGGAATCCTTAAAAGCTCTAAAATGGGATCCTCTAACCAATTATCCCGCCAAAAGTCATGCTGAGAGTTCTCACCAATCAGTCAGATACCTTTATTAAAAAGGGAACTATAATATATCCGAAGAGAATACCAAATCGGGGAGGTGACATACCCTCCATGAGGCTTCGGAAAATGTCTGAGATACCTCTCTCGAAGAAATGAGAAAGCAAAACCATTAGAGGTTATAAACTTTCAAGTGAATTTCCACAACAGCGAGTCATTCAGTAACCCAAGATATTTTAGACAAAGGCCACCCTATGAGTAAGTCCTACAACGATGATCCCAAGTGACCCGAACGAACTTAGTCTCCTCACAGGAACCAGTCCACAAAAAGTTTCTCAACTTGCGGTTAATCAGTGACAGTAAAGAAGAAAGCCACTTGTAAATCATGAAAGAGTGTACAAATGAACCGGTGATGACCGACCTAATCAGAGTAGCACGACCAGCCAGAGAGAGGGACTTGCCCTTCCATTTAGCGAATTTAGTCAAGATCTTATCCGTAATAGGTCGTAACACCACCTTTTGAGGCTTACCCTGAAACAAAGGGACTCCCAAATAAGAAAACGAAATCTGTTCAATTTGCATACCAACCAAAGACCGCAAACTACCAATCCGAAAGGGGGAGACAAAAAAGATCCGAAATAAATAGAAGACTTACCCTAGGTAACCAATTGGCCTGAAATATCACCGTAATCCCCCAAAGTACCCATGATATGCTTCCGATTCTTTTGAGTGCTTTTGCAAAAGATTATAACATCATTTGCATAGAGCAAATGAGTTGGAGCAAAAAAACCCTGTGGGGAAGAAATCGGCAGAATCTGAGAAGAACCTACCAACCTCCTCAATAATCTACTAAGGAACTCATCTACAATACCAAGCAAAAGCGGAGAAAGCAGATCTCCCTAACGAACCCCTCTAGAGCAACAGAAATATCCCTCTAGGACCCCATTCAATAGAACTAAAAGCCTAGACGAACGAAGAATGACGTTTATCCAATCCACAAAAACAAAAGAAAACTTAAAAGCCTGAAGCACTCTACAAAGGAAAGACCAATCCAAGGTGTCAAAAGCCTTACGGATATCAATCTTCATGGACAAGTTACCCCCATAGCACTTCTTCTGCAACATATTCACACAGTCAGACGCCAAAGCAATCCAATCCTTGATATGCCGGTCTCGAATGATTCCGCTATTGAGGAGAAATAATCCTAGTGACAACCCGAGCTAAACGATTAGCCAAAATCTTCAAAGAAATTTTAAACAGAAAGTTACTAAGTACAATCGGTCGAAACTGATCAACAGAAATCGAGTCCCTCAGCTTTGAAAGAAGAATGATGAAGCTGGAATTGAGACCCGAGAAAATAACTCCAGTGATGAAAAAATCCTAAACAGCGAGGACCACGTCACTACCTACAACATCCCAACATCTTTGATAAAATCTACCAGAAAACTGATCTGGCCCAAGAGGCAGAAGCAGCATCCATAGCAAAGACCGCATCATGAATATCATCTGCAGATGGAACACTAGTCAAGAAAGCGTTCTCTATGGCAGTTACCAAGGAAGGAATCACATCATCTATAATAGATAAATCTCTCCCAACTCGAGAAACATCCGAGGAAAAGAGGTTAGAATAATAACTAATGATATGATCCCTGATAGTAGGTCGATCCTCCGAGAGAACTCCATTAATCGAAAAGGCTGATACAGTGTTACGATACTGCTTACGTTTGATAGAGGCATGAAAGAAAGATATGTTCCAATCCCCATCACAAAGCCACCTAATTCTAGACCGATCTCAAAAAAAACACTCATGTATGCGTAACAACACACCTAGCTTAGAATGAACATTTGCCTCGACCATAAAAAGATCATATAAGAAACCCCAGTTAGACAAATCCAACTGAATAGAATAAGCTCCGCAGACTTCCCAGCAATGGCAGAGTTAAGATCTCCAAAAACCTCCCAATTCCAACACTTGAGAGCCTTCTTTAAGTTTCTCAACTTATAGATAACAACCTGAGGAGGCCTACCCACAATAACAGAGCTTCAGATCTTATGAACAATAGCTATAAATCAGGATGCTCTCACCACATGCTCTGAAATCGAAGCAGCCTATGAATAGAAACCTAAAAATCTGATAACCGAACCAACATCGGACAGTGATCAGAACAGATACGGGGAAGAGCCACACATAAAATTTCCCGCCAATAGGAAATGCAACCATCTAAAACCAAAACTTTATCTGATCGTCTCTCAACTCTAGTGCGATTACTGCGACCTCTAACCCAAGTGAATCGGGTGCCTTGAGAACGAATGCCAACCAAATCACAATCCTCAATCATCAACCTAAAATCCTCACAAAAACCACGGGTAGGAGAACAAGAACCCAAAATTTTATAAGCACCCAGAACCGCATTAAAATCCTTAACAACCAATCAGGAAGAGGAAACCAAACTAAGCATATCTCGAAGAGACTGCCAAAGAGACCTACGAACCATTGTAGAAGTGCTCGCATAAACAAAAGTATACTAGTGCACCCGATAAAAGATCGAGAGCGAAATAGAAAGTTATTGATCATAACAGTGAACTATCTGAGTCTCAAGAAATGAAACACAAGCAAAAATCTAAATAGTCAGAATCAACCCATCTCTATTGTTCATGCTAACCAGACGAAGACCTAGCGAAGACCAGAAACTTGAAGAGATAGAGGAAAAATCAACCATAGACTCTGCAATACAAACCAAAGCAGGTCTATGTAAACGACGCAACTCTCTAAGTACCCATCTCATGGGCTCGCCCCGAATCCCATGACAGTTCCAAACGAGAACATTAATCATCAAAAACCATCGAAGGAGTCTGGTATCCGGACTTTAAAGAAGTCAATCTACGCTTAACCCTCAAAGCTCTCTGAGTAACCTCAGCATCAGCTAACTCACCCTCCTCCACTTAGGAATCTTATGAAGAATCTGCAATGAGGTGAAGCTCGGTCGGAGATTCTGACCACGAACCCGAGCTCTAAATCTGTACCTTAGGATCCACAACCAAAGAATAAGAAAAACCAGATCCATCTCGTAAACTACTCTGATCCACATTGACATTCGGAGCTAAAGACACAACTGCTTCATCAAATGACTGATTGCCTGAAACCTCATCAACCCTAACTTGCTGACAGGTCGTATGACCCGGATGAGAAGATGACCTAGAGAAAATGGTAGAGACCATAGGGCGAACCTGATTGACCACCAAAGAACCTTGAAAAACAGTCCTTGAATCATGCACTACCCCTACAGCCAAACTAAGATAACTAATAGAAGGATCAACAACCGAAGAACTAAAAACCATAATCGAATCAATGACCCCGTTGTCAAATCCTGAACCCTTGATAATCTGCCATGCATGGGAAATCATTGAAGGAACCGAACTCGAATCCATTTTCGAAATAGCTGAAACAGTAGACGAAGATGGATCCGAAGAAAGAACCAAACCAGCGGACAAAGTGGAATCTGAGATCAAATTAGACCATACTGAAGTATGGACAGCCACCAAATCTTGAACACCTACATCCTGGTGAATAGCTGAAAAAACATTGGATAACGGGACCTCCTAATGAGGTGTAATAATAGGGTGATAAATTGATTTAGAAAAACGGGTCCGAATAGGCTAAAAACCATTATCCCCAAAAACTCTAGAATCCCCCGCTATATCTTAGGTCGATTTTGCAGAACTAGTCAGAGGAACATCAGAAGACTTGTTCCAACAATAAGAACTAGGCAAATGACCTATAGAAGAGCTAGTGGAGCAAAAAGTCGGGAGATTCTCATACTCAATAGCTATAAAAGAACTATGAAATTCTTCCCTCTCCAGCAACACTGAAGTATGCAGCATTGATGACACATCCACATCAACTTGAACTCTGGCATAATGACCAAAATCTCCATCACTAGTAGCCTTGTCCAACAGCAATGGCACCCCAATCCCTCTAGCCAAGTCATAAATAATTTTTGGATGCCAATATTCCCATGATAGATCAAAGAACATAACCCAAACCTAAGCATTTGTGGACTTCTGTAGCGATGGGTTAAAATCTGGGACCCGAGGTTGTAGGTGAAGAATGCCTAGCTTTAGATGAACGAAACCTAACCCCAAAACATGATTCATCTCAGCATGAGACTTCAAAAGAATTTGATAATAGCCTTTCCCTAGAGATAGAAGTTGCCAATAAGAATTTAGCATCCAATGCTTGCTAAGTCTTGCCTTAAGATCCAAAAGTTTCCAAGGCCGTTCAATACTGGAAAGTACCACACAACCAATAAAAGCATTCCTACATAACTCAAAACGGGCCTGATAAGCAATCAGATCCACCCGAATAGAAACATACTCCTATATTATTCATACATTATTAGTAGAGAAAATTATAAATTGTAATTTACAAATTGATTATAATGACAGGTTTTTTAACTTCCAAACATTTCTAATGTTAAGCTGCTAAATCATTTGTCTAATTTTTTTACTTTTTTTTTATTATTTTTTTTTTATATAATCTAATTTATAATTACCGCATCATAGTCAATAGAGTTAGTATAAATAAGTTTGCTTCATCATTTGAACAAAGTCTTGCACATTATTCTTTCCTATAATTATACTAACCCAAAAATAACCCTTTAAATTATAAAAACAAAAAGAAGCCTTTGCTGTCCATGTATGGCATTCTAACAGCTAAGTTAATATCTATGAATTTCTTTTCTGCTATATTAATTTTCTACAATAATCTATACTGTCAATTTTTGTAGAAAATTATTTGTTTGATAATTGATATATTAGAGGTGTAAAATTTATGTTTTCCCCTCTTACAATGTTTAAATTATTTTTAGTATGTTAATTGTTTCTGAGTGGTGCTATTGGCACACCCCCTACCGGTCTATTTATGACCCACTTTTTAAAATTTTGATTTAATTAAATAAAATTAAATATTTTATTATTATTTTTGATTTATTTCCAAAACTACCCATTTTATTTATTTTCAAACTTAATACAACTCATCTCCAATCTCTGTATACATCTCTCTCTCACCTCCATTGAACGATTTACTTATTTATCATTTTTTTTATAGTTTTTTTTTTCTTCTTTTTTCAGAAGAACAAGAGAAATTAATACAAGAAGAAAATTACAAAATAGAAAGAAAGAAAAAGTAGGAAAACAAATATATATATATATATATATATATATATGTATCATGTAACCATGCATTAATGGAGTGGAGTGTGTAGAGTTTTGTAGTTGTGATTTTGTTTTTGTTTTCTTTTGGCCTCTCCTCTATTTTTAGTTTTGGTCCTTTCCTGTGATTGTGTTTTTGCTGGTGTCGTGTTTTGCTGTGTGTCGGTTTTTGTTTGGTTTGGCTACTGGTTTGTTTGTGGGGGATTGGCTGTCTTCTTTGTTTTGTTTTGCTGCTCAATTGTATTTGCCTCCTGAGGCTATCTTTAATAAATTTGCAGTTAAAAAAAAAAAAATTAATGGAGAATAAGCCAAGCTAATTCTCTTTTTTTGATTGCCAATAACATTTGAACGACAAAGTTTCCTACAACGATTTGTTTTGGACTTTTTGATTATTGATTAGACTACATAATTAAATTTTAGGGTTTAAGAGTTGAGATTTTTTTTTTTTTCAAGAAACAGATTACAAAAACATGAGATTTTTTTTTTTTTTTAGAAAGGAATGTGGGGTTTTATTAGATTTATTTTGTAGAAGATTTTTTTTCCTTAAAGTGGAAATGGTGCGAAATGTCACATTTTCAAACTCATTTTTGGTGATATTGTCAGTGGTTTAATAAGTTAAGTTTAAAAGATACTTATTATGGTGAACTGCCAAAATAGTCTTTAGATAATCAATTATGTTATTCTATTTGTACTTTTCTCTCTTCACACTTCCAACAAAAACGACTCTCTCTCTCTGATCTTTTCTCTCTCTCTCTCTCTCTCTCTCTCTCTATCTACAAATAAACGTTCAAGATTTGTTGTTGCCTCGAGTTTCATCTTCAACTTATAAAATAAGGTAATATTTCTTGAACTTTCTTCTTTTAATTTGTTCACATTTTGTAAATCATCCATTGTGAGAATTTTTGGATTTCCGAGCCTTTTCATGTGATGCCCGAGCCTTTTTATGTGTTTCTCATGCCTTTTCATGTGTTACCCGAGCCTCTTCATGTGTTCACTATCCGAGCATTTTCATGTGTTTCCCGTGCCTTTTCATGTGTTCACTATCTGAGCCTTTTCATGTGTTTCATGTGCCTTTTCATGTGTTTCCCTTACCTTTTCATGTGTTACCCGTGACTTTTCATGTCTTTACTATCCGAGCCTTTTCATGTGTTGCCCGTGCCTTTTCATGTGTTCACTATCCGAGCCTTTTCATGTGTTGCCCGTGCCTTTTCATGTCTTCACTATTCGAGCCTTTTCATGTGTTTCCCGTGCCTTTTCATGTGTTTCTCGTGTCTTTTCATGTCTTCACTATCCGAGCCTTTTCATGTGTTTTCCATGCATTTTCATGTGTTACCCGTGCCTTTTCATGTCTTCACTATCCGAGCCTTTTCATGTGTTACTCGTGCCCTTTCATTCACTATCCGAGCTTTTTGAAGACTTGTCCGAGCCTATTGATGTGATTTATTCGAGCCTTTTAAAGAATTCTATGAGCTTTTTCATGTCTTCTCCGAGACTTTTCAATATCCTCACCATAGCCTTTGTAAATGTAATATTTGAAAAAAGTTTGTAGTCTTGGATTTTCATTAATGCTTTGTGATGATTAATTTGACAGCATCATGAATTGGGTTAGAATAGTAATATCTTACAATGGTCGATGGGAGCAGTTACCCGACGGAAGTCAGAGGTTTGTTGGATCGGATAGCCAGGGAATATATGTGTCAAAGGATATGACTTACGAAGAATTGGTGGCGTCGTGCATACCATTGTGAATTATGTTGTAAACAAATTCAATGTTGATCTGTCATCAATATCAATTGTTTCTAGCAGTACATGTCACACATTTATAAGAAATGACAACGATGTGCAGTTTATGCTAGGGGGTGATCGAGTTATCTCTTAAGTATGTGTCAGTGTAATTGAGAGGACAGTTGGAGATATGATCGGGAATGATATTCCTCCTCTTGAAAATACACAACAATTATGATCTTTTAGCGGTAGCAACCAAGTGTTAACCTAAAGAAGTGCCACCGAAGGTGGGGGAAACATGTGTGGTGTCCCACTGGTAGGGGTCGACCATGAAGATTTAGTTGAACCTCAATTTGGCGATGTGTTTGGATAATGAGGCAAATAATGAACAATTACCCAAACCTTGAGGTGGAAAATGAGGCAAATAATGAACAGGTTAATGATCAGGTTGATGATCTACAAAATATGGATGAAGACCCTACACAAATTGAAACACGAGGTAGACATGTACAAGGAATTAGTTGCACTCCAATTGATATGCCTAGGCCTTCCGAGGTCTGGTATAATGTAACAGCATCTGCAACGTGGGTTATTCTTGGAGCAGATTCATACTCGTTTGGTATTGATACAACTAGCACCTTGGCAGCGCCAGAACCTATAACCATGATTTTTCCGAGTAAAAGGATTTGAAGAGGCTAGTTGGCCATTTTGCAATGCATCAGAACTTTGAATGGAAGGTGAAAAGGTCTAATAAGACAACTTTACATCTGGTTTGCATCATTGACGACTGTACATGGATATTAAGAGCGGTAAAGAGAGATGAAGGGACATACTTTCAAGTGAGAAGTTTTGTCAACGAACACAGTTATCCCTTGGAGGAGATTCACCGTAGCCACCGACAAGCTAGTGCAGTCATAATCGGAGAAGTCGTTGCACCTAGACTTCAACAACATAATGGTCGTCTCATGCGTCCCAAAGACGTCATCGCTGATATGAAAACAATGTATGTCATACAAATCATGTACAGTAAGGCCCACGATGCCCTACAATATGCATTATCATTGACCTATGGAACGCATGAAGAAGCTTTCCAACTTTTGCCATCTTTTGCATACGTTCTGGAACAGCAAAATCCTGGCACAATCACCGACTTACAGTGCACTGACGATGATAAATTCCTCTACTTTTTCATGTCGTTAGGATCCTCAATTAGAGGTTTTCGGAGGTGTATACGTCCTTTGATTGCAGTTGATGGTACCCATTTGAAGGGAAGATTCGGGGGTACAATGTTTGTGGCAACTGCACAAGATGGAAACGAACAGGTGTATCCAATTGCTTTTGGGTTTGGTGACTCAGAAAACAATCTTTCATGTAAGTGGTTTTTGGAATGCTTGAGGGGTGCCCTTGGTAATATAGATGATCTGGTTTTCATTTTCGATCGTCATGCAAGCATTGAAGTAAGGATTTCTAAAGTGTTCCCTTATGCAACCCATACCATATGTTGCTGGCATTTGGTGAAAATATGAATAAGCGATTCCATAGAAAGGATGTTGCTGGCATAATGAATGATGCAGCTAGGTCGTACAATGAATTAAAGTATAATCGCCACATGGAGGAGTTACATAAGCTGCACAAGGCTGCATTCGATTATGCTATTGCTGCCGGTCCTCACAAATGGTCCCGTGTACACTTTTCCCAAAGAAGGTACAGGGTGATGACCACAAATGTTGCAGAGTGCATAAACTCATGCCTAAAATTCGCACGACAATTGCTATTGATGACGTTGGCAGAGTTCATTAGGAATATGCTACAAAAGTGGTTTCACGATCGTCATGCAGCTACACGGTCCATGCGTCATTGATTGACCGATGTAGCATATCTTGTGATCTTGAAACGGGTCGAGAAGTGCGGTTTTATGACCGTAAATCCAGTCTGTCAAACACAAGGGAAAACAGTGGATGGTTGACTTAGCCTACAAGACTTGCACATGCAACAAATTCCAAATGGACTTTTTTCCATGTTCACATGCACTCGCAACGGCAAGGTACTTGACAAGTTACAGTTCACACATTATATTACCCAAACGTGAATCTCACTATTTTCGTTGTTACATGGAGCGAAACTTGGATTTCACATTTCTGTGTGCAGACTACTACAAGAGGGAGACACTTATTGATGCATACTCGGTTCCTATTATGCCTGTTAGCTATCCTTTTTCATGGGTTGTGCCATCTGACATCGTAGCTCGGGTGGTTTAAATTCCAAAGACAAGGAGACAATCAGGTCGGCTGATGAAGGGTCGACATGCCTCGTCTTCGGAGAGAACAACCACACAGTCGTGTAGAAGATGTAAACAACTAGGACATAATAGCAAGAGGTGTTCCAACCCGCCTATGGTTAATGAAGGTCCCAGTAGAATTGTTCCTGAGGAATACCGTCGCAAGTGCAGCATTTGTCATTCAATTGGACACAACAAACAAACGTGCCATGATAAGGAAGGCAATCAAACATAACAAGGCAGTACAAGATGAAGACTAATTGCCACTAGAAGCACCTTGAGGAACATGTCTCCAAGTTGATGTTTTCCAACATCGTTCAGACTTTGGGAACTATGCTCGATATAGTTGTGTTGTTTAAATCGTTAAGCTTTAGTTGTTCATTTTCATTGTATTTTTTAAATCGTGTTGCAACTCACCAAATTGTTCACGCACGGGTTACAATTGAAAAAAAATTAATTGATTAATGAAAATAATAAATGAATCTATTATGTACATCAATTACAACTCATAGAACAACCCATATATACATCATATATACAACAGTGTGGTGAAGCGAGTTGCAATAAACCTCCATAGACATCTTCTCCCGGATGGTGCCCATATCCTCTTATTTCCAGTCAAACTCCTTCTTGTTTGCCAACAAGTACTTTGTCAATCTCAAAGTATGGGCACCACAGTTAACGCTGCAAATCACCATATGAACAACCATTAGAATGGAATTTAATTAAAACCAACTGAGATAGAATAAAATGTTGAAATAGTCATACCCTTGATGCTGTTGGGGCACCCCACGGGATCCGTCCATAATGCTCATCCGGAAGGCCTTCTTCGACAAACTGTATGTCACATCATCCTTCGTTCTGTCGGAGTGAAACTCGACCTGATGCAATATCGAGGGTATAAACCAACGTAGGCACACAACCTGCTTATTCCTGTACTCCCATGTAACCTCCTGTCTGAACGGGTCTAACAGGTATATCTTCCCTTGTGTGAGGTTGACGCTGGCTAGTATCCAATGGTTGTGTTCAAGGTTGCAAGGTATTATAACCTGTTAGTATTTGAACATAGTGTTATGTGTCTGAAATCTAAACATAGTATTAAACACATTGAAACTTTGTAATTTAAACACTTACCTAATCAACCGCGTGCCATGGCCGGTTTCCTGACGGGACTAATCCTCGGACTATCTTTAGGTTATCATCGTGCCACTTGTGTTTCAGCATAGACCACTCCTTAGGGGGTGCGGCCACCCCACTACCGAACATCCGCTCCCACTGAATATCTAACCATGACTGTATATAAAAAATTAACCACAATGTTAGGTAATAGATCTATTAAACACATCAATGCAAAAATAAAAACCGTACTGTACAAAAACTTACATAGAACTGGGAATCCAGTACATTGACCCTCTGAGCGTAGACAGTGGGGTATGCTCGCTGACGCTTCCATAAAATCAACAAATATGCATCGATGTGCTGACAATGTAAACATTTTATATTGTTAGGATTCTACCATTACTAATAAAAACTTATACAGATAGTTAAAGTAAGGAACATATCGTATCCTCCAAATCCATAAAGTTGGTTTGGAACCGTTGGAACCTAGTGACACCAACTGGTATATGTATATCCACATCACGTCTGCATAATTGCTGAAGAAGTTAGATGACCAAGTAATAGTAATTAAAAGATTGTGTAATGAACGATTATACGTACAATTCCCCCGTTGTGTTCCTCTTGTAGGCTTGGTACGCAGTAACGTGGTCATGATCTAACAAAACATAGGGCTTGAATGCATGCACTGATGACGTTGGCCTGGTCCTTGGCTTTTTCGGCCTACATGGGTCAGTGTATAGGGTCATCAGCTGCCAACCTGGCCTGCAAACCTGCAACTGAAGCTGAATCTGGGGTGGACTACAGGCTCCAGAACTAGACTCCACCGGAGGTGTGCGCAGTAAGGAGGATCTCTGCTTCCGTGGATCGCTATGAGGAAGGCTGCACTGTGAGGACAATCTCTGTCGCCGTGTATCTCTATGAGGAGGGCTGTGATGTGAGGAGGATCTCTTTCGCCGTGTATCTCCCCGAGAAGGGCTGCGCTCTAAAGAGGATCTCTCCATCCGTGTATCGCTCTCCCTCCATGTATCGCGCTAATGAGTGGGGGAGTTGCGCCTGGATCGCTTCAAGGGTCGCACTGCGCTGGGATCTACTAGAGGTGGTGTGCACTATGAGAATGAACCCTGTGACAGGTCATGTGGAAGAGCAGGTGGCACAGATCCACCAAGTGGCTCCCATACCAGAAGTCCTATCTCTATACCAGCACTGCCGTCGGGTAAAATTGGAGGAGGCACCTGCTCCAACAGTGCTATCTCTGTACCACCAGGTACCTCTGCTCGTTCTGTCATAACATGACCCGGCTGATCAGATACTGTGTCCGCAGTATGTGCCTCCGTAGTAGGTGTCTGCTCATGTATGGTCTCATGTGTATCTGTTCTGCCTATGGGACTAAAGTCTCCGTGATGGTCATTGAATGGTGGACCATCCATACAGGACAGCAATCTCTGACCCTGACCCTGACCCTGACCCTGAAGCTCCTGGATCATATCCAACAACTCCTGATGCTGCTGATCTCGCTTCTCATCACTCTTTTGGATAGCCTCCATCACATCAACCCGTAGAGATTGGACAACATCCATCACTTCAAGGAATTTACGGTCACAACCCTGAAACGATTTGAAACTCTGTCAACATTTAAACTATTCACTCGATTGAAATTAAATAATGTGGTTATAATATTTTTTACATACCTGTGGATGCCCGCCAACACCTCCTCGGGAATCACATCTAGGTCGAGACTGTCTGGGCATAGTGAATCGTACCCACCTATGCCTTTCAGGACTCTCACCGCGACCCTCTGGATCTGAATCACCCTCAGGTCGAGGTTGTCTGGGCAAAGTGAATCGTACTGGCTGACGCCTCATGGGACTCCGACTCCGACTCCCACCCTCCTGTTCTGAACCCTCTGTATCGTTGGGTTCGGAATAAGGACCCTCCCTATCACTGGGTCCGGAATACACACCCTCCATATCAATGGGTCCGGCACTCCTACGTCGTTCGTGCTCCTGGACGTGACTAGGTATATCAGTAACATCGGCATCATACAGACTGCCTCTCAAGTCTATGCCTTCGTAGTAACGTTGAGCCATCTCAACACTCATCGGCACCAATTCACGCCGCGCAAACATCTGAAATCGGAGTTAGATCATTGTAATTGTGTATACATACTAAAAACTATGAAAATTAACAACAACAATACTTACCCTTTCAGTGAAAATGCCATCTAGTTTTCTCCCCCACGGTTGCTGACTCAACTCCCATTTCAAAATACGTGGGGGTGGTAGCTTGGAGATTGCCCTACGGGTCCCACATTTTTTATTCCCAAGCTCGGGGATAACCTCAAAAGCAAATATCTATGTAATATATAAGTATGATAAGAAGTAAATACATTAGTCATATAAAAAAATTTATAATTAAAATACGGATTCAAATTTTAAATTCTCACCAATAGTGCGTACGGTAGACCATATATGTTGTACGTTTCGGTTGTGTGTACGTCAGCACCTCTTTCTTGCTGTCATTGTTCAAACCGCTTCCGTCGACCATCCAACGCATGCTTGAAACAATAAATTGACCGCCTATACACGTGTGCGCCCCACGGGAACGCATCAAAAGCGTCCAAGTCCTCCACTAGCCTCCAATGCCATACTGGAACTTTATCTCGCTCGTCTACCCCCATCAGTATCTAGTTAAGTATAAACAATAAGCATAGCTTTACCGTATCGTACTGCTCCATAAAAATACCAATCCACAGAACCGCTCTCAACTCTTCAAACTCGATGTCTTTACCCTGGAAGTACTGCTCGTGTATGTCATTCTCTACCATATCATACCTTACCGTGTCGGGAATGACTCCGAACTTCAAACCAGTGATTAGACAGAACTCAACCTTCGAGAACCGGACCGAATGCTTACCTAACAAAAGTCTCATCTCATCTCATCTTATCTTCCGGCCCATCGTGATGCAACTCGCGCAAAAGCATTCGATGGACAATCCCAATCGAAAAATGAATCTCACGATGCATCTTTAGGAAATGACCAAAACACGACTCAGTATACCGACGTCGGTCTTCGATCCTCAGATGTTCAGGTACACTATTAAGTGCGTTATCGATATCAACCAGGTCGTGGAAATGGTCAAGCTGTATAATTTTTCCCTTGAACCATTCTCCTACTAGGGTTTTAAGCGACTCCTTTAGCTGATTCCTCATCTGCATTCACAGAAAAAAAGCATATGAGTTCATGAAAAGGCTCGGGCAGTGTATGAAAAGGCTCGGGTAATGTATTAAAAGGCTCGAACACTTCAGTAAAAGGCTCGGGTAGTGTATCAAAAGGCTCGAACACTTCAGTAAAAGGCTCGGGTAGTGTATCAAAAGGCTCGGGTAGTTTGTGAAAAGGCACGAACATTTCATTAAATGGCTCGGGTAATGTTTGAAAAGGCTCGAATAACAATTCAAAAAGGCTCGATTACAGTTCAAAAAGACTCGAAATAAAAGGTTGAAAAAGGCTCGATAACAGTTATAAAAGGCACAATAATAGTACAAAAAGGCTCGGAATCACTTTAAAAAGACTCGAAATCACTTCAAAAATGCTCGATAACAGTTAAAAAAGGCACGATAACAGTACAAAAAGACTCGAAATCACTTCAAAAAGGCTCGATAACAGTTAAAAAAAACACCGTTTCAAAAAGGCTCGATAACAGTTACAAAAGGCACGACAATAGTACAAAAAGGCTCGAAATAACTTCAAAAAGACTCGATAACAGTTAGAAAAGGCACGATAACAGTACAAAAAGGCTCGAAATCACTTCAAAAAGGCTCGATAATAGTTACAAAAGGCACGAAAATAGTACAAAAAGGCTCGAAATCACTTCAAAAAGGCTCGATAACAGTTACAAAAGACGTAATAACAGTACAAAAAGGCTCGAAATCACTTCAAAAAGGCTCGATAACAATTACAAAAGGCACGATAACAATACAAAAAAGGCTCGAAATCACTTCAAAAAGGCTCGATAACAGTTACAAAAGGTAGGATAACAGTACAAAAAAGCTCGAAATCACTTCAAAAAAGCTCGACAACAGTTAGAAAAGGCACGATAACAATACAAAAAGGCTCGAAATCACTTCAAAAAGGCTCGATAAAGATTAAAAAACACTCACAAACCCAGATCTTCATCGTCTTCAAAAGAAATTTTTTTCTTAAACTAAAACACTAACATAATCTCATCAAACAAACATAATGAACAACAAATCAAATCAACCTAATATACATCAAATACACAAAACTTATCTAGAACAAAAATGTGTGAGAAACAAAAGCTTACCGGTCTCGTTTTTGTTCGCCCTTCAGTTCTATTCGACATCGGTACTATAGCGCCGTCGCCGGTGGTTCGCCGTCAGATTTTGGTCCGCTAAAGCATTGTTGCGCCGTCGGGGTTTCTTTCAACATTTCAAAAACAGACAAAGCGACAAAAAAAAAGGGTAATTTTGTTTGGTCACATAAAATGGTGCTTTTTAAACTTAAATTAGTAACTTGGTGCTTGTTCCCCAAAAAGCACCCCAAATGGTGACATTTAAATTTCGAACCCTTTCCTTAAATTGTATGTCCCTTTAAGTAATTTTGATAAATGAAAAAAAAAATAATACTACATAATTAAAAAGTGGGGCGTAAATAGATTGGTAGGGGGTGTGTCAATAGCACCACTCTTGTTTCTTCCTTTTTTTTTTTTTTTTTCATCACAACATGAAAAAGAAAGATATGATAAAATGAATCAAACAAATTTGTTTCAAGTTAATTAATTAGTACCAATTAAAATAACAAACAAATTAAGTTTTTTATATTAAATTTGTAACAATGAGTCATGTTTTAATTAGACAAATTTTGACATGAAACGGTGATCAGAATCTCGATCCACAACATGACCCATTGCAAGGTATACATCAAGATCTCAAGTCATAAGAAAGTAATATAATTATGTCAACCATATCTCTTGAAAATTTAGGTAGAGAATATAATCGAACTACAATATTGCACATGAATTGATCTTGTCAGTCATCTATTATTATTATTGTTATTATTTTAAATATGACACTGAAGGGTCAGGAATATGCCGGGATTCACAGAGATCATGCACTACATGTGTGACACGAATATCTATTTGTACAACATTCAAATGCTAGTAATATCTGCATGATATGACTCAAACTCCTTACCACAAACGTGGAAACAGAGGCCAACACACAGCACTTGAGCTAAGTACGGATGTGCATGCGTAGACTATCTAATGCATATATAAGGAAAGAATGAAGTTGTTGATGATGGCAACGCAAGATTCGATGGTTTTGATGATCACGAAAGCTGGTATATTTGTATTGAGGGCGGTGATTTGGCATGCACTAAACATCTGGTTCGTTTGGCATCGCTTTTAAATTTGCTACAAAAACACTAATTCAAGGAATTCTGGCAAAGATACCCATAAAGATGTAATATATTTTGGGAATAAAGAGTAAAAGCAAACTCGTATACGTGAAACAGGCCTCCTCAACCATGTATTCCAAAACCCAACCTAATTAACTTCTCTCTATATTATATATCAACTCATCATTCACCTCTACTACATGTGCCTTTATATCCCTACTTCAATTATATAAGGCCGTAAAATATAAACAACCATACATGCAATTGCTACTTTTACAAAGGCCATTTAAATTTGGTGCAAGTACTACTTTATTAATTTGTTTCAAATCCCCTAAACCACGATTAGATATTTTGTATAATGTTTTCAATACGTAAAACCACATTGAAGATCATAACTTGATTAATTGTAATGACTACTACTAATGATCAACATCAATTTTGTTTTGTTTTGTTTTGTTTTGTTTTGTTTTTTTTTGGTTTTTGCTACTTTTAGTAAATTATTTATATTTTAATGTTGTTTGAATCAAGCATCCATCAATTTAAATTCCTAGCTCTGCTACTGCATGTATGCATCGGGTAGACCTTGTAACTCGTAATTCCTTGCTACTTATTCATGAATTGTTCGTCTTAGAACTTGTCTGTATGATTTTGGTTTAAAAGGACTTGATAATAATTTTGGAAAGACGATCGATCATCACATATAAGACAGTGATCAATCCTGTCTCTGATCAGACTTTGTAGAAATTCAGTATTAATTCAAAGTAATCCAAATATCTGTATCTTGGTAACTATACACAATGTGCTAGCTATTGTGACATAACAATATAAGAATTGCAATTAGGTGGTGAAAATGACTGGCAAATGTCGTGCAAATGTCTGCATATCTTTGTGGAGAACGAAAGCAACTTGTTCAATTTGCCAACTCACCTGAAAAGTTTCCAATGTCTCTAATAGTATCTACTTTTGGTTATACATATATATATATACCACAGTTCTCTCCTTCTTTTCATTGCACATTCCCATGCACATGTAGCTAGATACTCTCAACAAATGGTAGATAGTATTACGTGTACCAATTTCCTTCTTTAACATATGTACCCACTTCCACTTCTTTTCCAAAGCTAACAAAGAATAACTCCACACAAATTGGAAAAATATTTGTCAAGTGATGAGAACCAATTTCCTTATCCTATAAATACACACCCACTCTTTCACTTGTTTTTAATTAAGATTAATCAACTCTTTCAATTAATTATTAGCTTGGTGGAACTTTGATATTCAATCGGAAAAAAAAAAGTATGTGGGGAAAACTAGGATGTGTCTCTAGCTTGAACCAAGTAGCGAGCGAGTCAGTTCATGGCGGAAACTTGGCTGCACAGCAACGGGTGATGACCTCCGGCTGTGATGTTTGTGTGGAGGAAAACAAAGTTTGTAAAGGAGAGCATAGCCTTGATCATCAGGAGCCTGCCCAGGCTAATAGCTCTTTTGCTCATGCTGTCATCAATATGATTGGAATGCTCATAGGTACGCTACCTTTTCATTTTGTTATGCTACGTTTTACAAATTTTCCAAGTGTTTTCTTTACTTTAAAATTATCCCTGTTGTTTGAAAAATTATCAATTTAATTTAATGGTTTGGAGAATTAAGCATTTTAGTTCTTTTTTTATTTTTTTTATTTTTTTATTTTTTTATTAAAGCATTTTAGCCTTAACCTCAACCTTATAATTGTTTTTTGTAAAAATAATATCTATAATTATTTACAAAAAACAATTATAAATAGTTTTTTTTTTTTCAGTATTTTATAGAAAAACACTACTTCCAAACCTGTCTTTTTTCTTAATAAATATATTAGAAGAATTATTCCTGATGTTGTAATTAATTACTGATTGGAACAGGTCTTGGGCAGTTATCAACTCCATATGCTTTAGCAAATGGAGGGTGGGCTTCTGCATTCTTGTTAATTGGACTTGGTATAATATGTGCATACAGTGCTCATATTCTTGGTAAATGTCTTGAAAAAAATCCCAAGTCAAGAAGCTATATCGATATTGGACAACATGCCTTCGGAGCTAAAGGAAGAATTCTTGCTGCAACCTTCATTTACATGGAGATTTTCATGGCCCTTGTTTCCTACACTATCTCACTTCATGACAACTTATTTACAGTCTTTTCTGGGACGCGGCTGAATTTGTCGTGGGCCTCGAATCTATCGACATCTCAGATGCTGACGGTGGTGGCTGTCTTGGCGGCACTTCCAAGTCTCTGGCTGAGAAATCTGTCTTCCATATCTTTCCTTTCATTTGGTGGTATTTTCATGTCACTAGTCATTTTTATATCAGTGGCATGCACAGCCGTTTTCGGAGGTGTTAAGGCTAACCACAAGATTCCAGTTCTCCAAATCCATAACATTCCTGCCATTTCTGGTCTTTACATCTTTAGTTATGCTGGACATATTGTTTTCCCCAACTTATACAAAGCCATGAAAGATCCATCCAAGTTTACCCAGGTAATTAAGTTTACAAGAAATTATACCGAGTAATGCTAGGCTATCCAAAAAACTTAACCGAATTCATTCCCAAATAATGTGGCATGTGAGTTATCAATATTATATCACTTGTCCCATAATCTCATAATTTACCGGATGTTGACAATTCACATGCCCCATCATTTTGGCATAAATTTGAGCATATTTTTTGAACAGTCCAGCATTACTCAATTAAATATTTAGATTTATATATACATGAAATTATTTAATTAATTGAAAACTGATGATGATCATGTCAATTATATGTACAGGTTTCAATAGTGAGTTTTGCATCAGTGATGGCACTTTATACAAGTCTAGCATTCATGGGAGCCAAATTATTTGGTCCTGGAGTCAATTCCCAGATCACACTAAGCATGCCAAAGCATCTTTTTGTGACAAAAATTGCATTGTGGGCAACTGTGCTTACACCTATGACCAAATATGCTCTAGAATTTGCACCATTTGCTATTCAACTGGAACAACATCTCCCTGCAAAAATGAGCTCCAGAAATAAACTCATTATCAGAGCAGCTGTGGGTTCTTTTCTACTTCTAATTATACTAACTCTAGCTCTCTCTGTCCCGTATTTCGAATACGTTCTCAGCCTAACTGGTTCCCTTGTAAGTATCTGTATTTGTGTCATTATGCCTTGTGCTTTCTACATCAAAATTTGTTGGCCTCAAATTTCTAAACCTCTCATAATTCTTAACCTCATCCTTATTGCCTTTGGCTCTCTTCTAGGAGTATCTGGAACCATTTCCTCTTCAAAACTACTAATACAAAATCTAAAGATGAGACCTCACTCAACCTGATCATTAATCCATCCACCCATCCATGAGTTACATATATCCTAATATGGTTGATGTTGTCTACACCTTTTTCTATTTTACCATTGTGTGAATGATTATAACCTTCACATGGCAAAGGTTTCGGATCGGATCTACTTGTAATACGAAATCCATATATAATCAATAATACACTTTCACTTCTATTTCTACTTCCCAATAATACTATCAATATTAATCAACATTATTTAGAATTTCTTTCTCAGATTAAAATCTTAAGAATTATAAAAAGCTACGCTTGCATAACTTCTCGGGGGTCATCCATCTTTAGAATATGGACATAAAACCTTGTTAGATTTTGACTCGTATTCTCAAATGAACCTAATTGAACCAAACGAAACTCAATTGATGTAGAACTTCTTGGAGACATGAGAAAATGTATGGAAGTTGAAGATGGTGTTTGATGGAGGTTTGAAGACCAAGAAGAACTGAAGAATGAAGCAAACCATAGTAGGTAACGTTGTGCAAGGGACAGCGGTTCCCACAACGGTATAGCATTGTGTCATGCGCTATGCAATTTTACAGCGATAAGGACAGCGGTTGTGTTCCAGAAGTTTACACTGTGTAGAGCGCTGTTGTAGGGACAACGGTTTCAACATGGCGCTCGAATTGCGGTTTTCTGAGCAATGTAATTTCATGTGACTTGTAACGGCTTAAAAAGCAAGTGCACAACCGTGACCCCGAATCTTAGTCAATCATAAGCATTTGTGGAATGGGAAATCTTAAGCGGAAAAGGAAAGTATTCTTTTGGAAAGATCTTGTGCTTGAACAAAAAGGAATACTCTTTGCGTGGAATAAAAAGACTTGTGCATAAAAGGAAATAGTCTTTTGTGAAACAAGAACGTCTTGTACGTTTAAGAGTGGGATTTCCTTTTATCTTAAACTCCCTATAACTAGTACAAATAGTCCTAGTATCTATGTTATTTGATTTTGGGCGAGGAACAAAAAAACACCTATAACATCAGAGAGTGATGAGATCCGAAAGAGACCTCAAGGAATATCCAGGGAAGGATCCGGGGAATATTAGTGGATTAAGTTAGAGATTCGTGAGTGATATTAAGAGGAGACCTAGTGGATATTGGGGGGTTCTTGGTGAGGATCTTGTGAGCGTTGTGAGTTGAGAGTCATGATGTAAAGCTCGGTTGTGAGCTTTGGGACTTGGTAAGGCTCTGTGGTTTGGGATTGAGGTTAGAAGTATGTGCCTAGGCATGTAAATGTGTGCAAAATGTTTTGCAAAGCAAGAAAACTTGAAAATAAAATGAAAAGCCAAAGAAAATGAAAATGAAAAGCAAAAAAAAAAAAAAAAAAAAATGAGGAAAAGAGAACCAAGATTTAGGCACAATTGGCCTAGAGAGAGAATTGAAAGTGGTATGAGATACTCAAACGAAAAGATTATAGTAGCATGCTCAAGTAAATTGAAAGTGTAAGCTTGCACCTTATGTGTGAATTATATGTGAGAAGCAATTTGAACTCATAATTAGCATGTATGCCTTAGTGAAATCATTGAGTCTTTTGTTATCCATTGTCCCATTCTTTGTCTCACCACTCACCTAAGACTCCATTACAACCAAAAGAAAGACCTTTATGATCTTTCGGAATGTCCATTTTGTAAATCTTGGTTGATACATGTTATTTCCGATTCATGGTTTGCAATTCCATTCATGAGACTTACTTTTTAGAAATTGCGTTTTAAATGTCATCATGTGCAATCAATTAGTATACATGACATAAATTCATATTGCATATGATTTTGAGTGAAACCTAGGAATATCAGAAAAGAAAATAGAGAATCCAGTGATGATTAGTTATCGAGGCGAATTACATTTTAAACTGAATAACACCTTTGCTTTGAAGCTTGGGCATGTTGAATGTAAGGTCGCATTGCGTACAATCATATCTAGAGTGGCATGCTCTTAATCTTTAGTTAACATTCATTTACATGTACAAGTCTTCACTAGTGCATTATCGTTTTAATCTCCTCATTTTGGTTTTGCATCTTTAATCATGAGAAGTAAAACCTTGCTTGGATGAGTTAGTGTTTGTTTGAAAAATATTTGAAATATCTTGATGTTTGTCTTTGGGGTTGATTTGTGATTGTTTTGCTCGAGGACTAGTAAAAGATAGATTTGGGGGTATTTGATCAAGCCAAAATTGGTATGATTTTGACCCTTATTCCCATCTCCTTATGCTTGATTCTCAAGCGTTTCCCCGTATTTAATGTTGTCAAATCAAGTGTTTTAGGTTTACTTAGGCCTCAAGGGAATTTGTGAAGAAGGTGAGGACTTTGGTGCAAAAAAAGAGCAGAAGTTGGCAAAACAGGGTATTGGCGCCACTTTGGTGAAAATGTTGTCGCAACTAGCGACATTAAGGCACAAATGGTGACAGAGAGCTATTTTCAGGATTAAATCAATCAGGTGTTGTCGCCAATTGGTATCGCTCTGGCGACATTAAGAGCAAAGTGGTGACAATGCAAATTTCCTTCATTGTCGCCACTTCCATAATGGCGAAAAAGATGAGTAAAATGGCGACATGTGAATCTCAGAATTTGTAATCATTTATTACCATGATGCCGCCATGGCCACACAAAGTGGTGACATCTTGCCACATTAGATTTTCAAGCAGTTATCAGTACAATTCTGAGTGTGGCTATATATATTCCTCTCTTCCAACTTGAAAGGGGATCCAAACATTTTGAGAGCACGAATTTACTGATCATTAGACCTAGTTTCTCCTCCATACATCACTCTCTCAACTTCCTCCATTCTCTAAACTTGTACTACCTTTTCCATCTAAAACCTCAATAATAATGTCTTGATTACTTCACCTAACCATTCCTCTCTTTCCATTCTCTACATTTCAATACCTTTGTCACTCACCATTAGACACCCACTTATCTAGACACATCCTCTTCTACCACTTTTGGCAGTAGGAGCAACAAGGGAATGGAAGAGAAGGAGCAAGAACTAAAGAAAGAGGCCTAAGGGTGATTTCCTTAACTATTACTTCCTATTCATTTGATTGTAACTATATGTAACCAAACCCATAATCTAGGGGATAGATCTAAGGAACATATGGTTATGGGTTTTTGCTCTTAAGCTATGTGTAATTAAATCTATACTTGTTTTCTATTCACTTTATATTGAGATTCTATACATTATGTGATTTGCATTGTATATCACTAGTAGATCATATAATTGTGTAGGATAATTTGTTGTTAAACCAATCTTGGATTGACACCCTTGATTGATTAAGGAGCTTAGTGAATAGGAAAGATTAGTGGTGGTTATATCAACCCCACTAATCTAAACCCTTGATTTGTACCAAATTAATCCCACTTTGACCCATTTTCCTTAATCGATTAGACATTGAGGTGGGAAGATGTTTAGTGTTCATAATAATGACCTAAACACACTCTATGAAACAAATGGTTAGCATCTAAGAGATTTGGTCATTAATAAAGCTTTGAAGAGCATTACCCATATCACTTGTAACTCCATCAATTCCCTAGCATCTACTCTATTTGTTTACATCATCCCTCTTATCAAGATTGTTGAGTCTTCTCTTTTTCCTATCATTTTTGTATATTTATCTTACTTGCATGTTTGGTGGTTTATCAAACCACACAACTATCCATTCATTATGATTTAATTTATTGCATTATAGATTGGTCAATCAATCGAACATATTACTTCATCTCCCTGTTGAATGAATCTTGCTTACCACTTGCTAAGAATTAACATCTTAAAAGATTTCTAAGTGGTTAAAACATGGTTTTCAAAAGAACATAAAAAAGTATTTTGTTGAGCACACAAACGACCTCATCAGTTAGCAAAAGTAAAATGAAACTCGGGTTGTGCAAAAGTGTAATCAACATTAAGAGCTACGGGCTGGGGTTGAGGAGTAAAAACTTGTGGGTTACTTCTCAATATCGATTCAATTCTATAATCGGTTTCTTTATCACTAGCATCAATAGCTTGACACAATAATTCAACAAAATGATGACGAGTACGGGGTTCCATGAGAACTAGCTAGATAGCTCGAGATAAAGCGAGTAAAAAGCGTTGGTCTTTGAAAAGCTGAGATTCAACGAAAACATAAGGCTAGAAACTTCAAATGAAACTTCGAAACGCAAGTAAACAAGAGTTGTGAAAATTAGGGTTTGGTATCTGCAAGAAGTATTGCAAGAAAAGCCTGGAATATAGGGAAAGTGAAGAGTTTCAAATTTTATAGGTAGCACTGACGTTATACCACGCATGCAAAAGATGAGCGTGTGAGTAGGGTTTGGTGCATGTTCTCTGAAAACCACCGCCCACGTGCCCACTAACAATTTGACAGATGTCACTCAAAAAATATGATTAGCCACTGCAAGTCCAATCATCATGTCAAATCAGTTGAGCAGAGCTAACGTCGTGGCTAAAATTGAATGCTTAGATGTTAATACACGACCAACATTAATGAGCTAAAAAACAAGACTTAAAGATATAATTAAATATATCTCACAGAGTGAATCTTCTTTGAATACCGGATGGGGCACCAGGCTCAAACATTTAAGGGGGTATTATTATTGGTAAAATCTGATAAGTTGACAGATTAGCATCGATACTAGAAAAAATGATGATCAAGTATTCCATGTCACCCAGATGAAACCAATTGTAATTGACCAAGGTTCAAACCTTTGACTCTAGCAAGATCCGGTCGGGTTTATCCAATCGATCGGGTAAAGATAACCTGACCAGGTTCATCATATCGATCGGGTAAAGATAACCTGACCAGGTTCATCATATCGATCGGGTAAAGATAAACTAATTGGCCTTAACCAACTGATCAGGTAGAGAAACCCGGTCAGGCTAAACAACTGATCAGGTAAAAGATATACTGGTCGGGTTAAAATAACCGGTCGGTTCAGTTATCTGAGAAAGACATTAACTCGAAGTTGACCACGACTAAAATACGAAGAGAAAGAATCTTGCCCAGAAAGGGAACCAAGAAGTGTATAGAATATACAAGATAGGAAAGAAGATAAAAATGACTTCAACAAGTTAGAGTACTACCAAATCTCATCAACTTTCCTTACTTGTACGTTAAGAATTAGGGTTCTATGCATGTGTAAATAGACCCTCAAATATCATTATATACGTGATGTGAAAAACGCATATAGCAGCAAGAGTACGAGAGAGATTGGGTGTGTAATTCATATTTACATAGCGAAAATTTGTTCTCGCCGTCTCCGGCAACTGTGGTTTTTTCCCTTTAAGTATTTCCACATAAAAATTTGTGTTTTGTATGCTCAAACTTTACTTTTTCACTTCGCGGTACTAATAATAATCGTATTAACGTTGTTGGATGCATGGCTTTTTCCATAATCCAAAAATCACCGTCAACAACCATTAGTAGCTTTATGTTGGTATAAAACTAAAATAACCGAAAATCTGGTTTATTTTGCACAACCTTCATACAAAGGAGTTTCAACGTCTTCCACATTCATAGTGAGGTCTTCATCTCTTATTTCGACCTCAAGTTCAACATTACAATCATCTTCAAAAAAACGCATCCCTAAACATTCTAAATGTATCCATACTTTTAATATTGATTTCAAGAAATCAGACTTTACAAATTAGATGAGATCTATTTATAGACTTTGAACTTTGAAGGAGATGATAAGAGGTTGTCACTTGCATTTACTTGGTTGGTAATTAAATTAGGTGATAAGTATGAAACCCATATGAGTGCAAATAGTTGAAGGTTTGAGAACAATGTGGGGAAAGCCATCGGTTTCAACATCATTGAAATTATTGTCTAGAAAAAATAATATATATATATATATATATATATATATTAGTTATCAAGTGAGGTATACCTTATTTTAATTTCGGTAAGGACCTTGATGAAATCACATCTATTTTTATGAATTTTGATCTGAATTTTTTATGGATAATAAGTTTAATGAAATCTACCTCTGAACAAAATTTAAGAATTTTTCAAGTATCAACCCAATTTTATTAAATATAAAGGCATCGAAAAAATGAGATAAATATAGGAAAATTAAAAATAAAAAAAAATAGTTCTAATACTTGAAAAATTCTTAAATTGTATTCATATGTAAATTTCAATGAACTTATCATTCAAATCAAAATTTATAAAAATAGATATGATTTCATCAAAGTCCTTACTGAAATTAAAATAAGGTATACCTCACTTGATAACTACTATATATGTATATATTAAATTTGATTTAGTTTCATCAATAACCTTACTATTGTTAATGTAAAAAGGATGTTAATGTAAAAGACGCTTGCCAAAAATTATCTTCAATAAATAGATTTTAAAAAAATGGGATATTATCACTTGGGTTTTTTTTTTTTTTTTTTTTTTCTTTCTTTAAATATCTATCTTTTACTCGCTTATACATTTTTGGAGGATTGGATCTATATTTTCAAAAACCACTCAATCTAATTTGGTCCCTCTAACCAGATTTTTAATGGTTAAATATAACAAAAAAAAAAAAAAAAGTAAATTGACCATTTTACCCTTAACTTAATGCAAATAACCATTTCACCCTCTAACTTTGTTATTTAAAAATATTAAATTATTAAATTATAAATAATTACAGAAAAAAAAAGTTTTACCCTTCATGTTAAAAAAAAAAAAAAAAAATTCTGGATTTTTTTGAATCTGGAAATGAAACCATAAATTCATCTCTTCAACAATATCATCATCAACACACCACCACACAAATCACCCAAACATCCAAACCATTCAATCAAGCCACTCTCTAAACACCCAACAACCAAAACCACCCAAAACCCCTCCACGAAATCAATCCTAGTCGTGATTGGCATTCAAACTCGAACAAGTTCAAAACAGAAGCAGCGACGATGACAACGTCAACTAGAAGAGACGGCGGCGACCAGAAGCCGACGGGTTCGATCTGGGTTCGGTTGTCAATCTGCGTTCTTTGTTAAGTTTTCTTGCAATTCTGAAGATTATTATTCTCTGTTATTCATATATTAGCTTGCTTTTAAGTTTTTGCGATCTAGGTACTCTACTCTTAAGGTATTCAATTTATTTATTTCCTTATTTTGCATATATCTCTCAACAGATTATAAATTTTATATATGTTTTCTCTCTCTGTGTTTGCTTTTTTAAGCTTTCATATATGATCCCTAATCACTGTTTTGCTACTAGTCAAAGATTGAATCTAAAGCAAGAATCTAAACTAGAAATGGCTGAAAGAAGAAAGAGTTTTCATGAAAAGATTTTGAGAGAAAAACTTAGTTCTCTGCTTTTTTGATTGATTGAATTGATTTACACAATGATGAGAGTATTTTTCTTATATAGCTCTCTGTTACAATGTCTAACAGATTTCCGTAAAATATGGAGGTTGAGAACGCATGAGCTTCAGCTGCTCCAGCTGACCTGTGCTACCTCAGCTTCTGAAAACATAATTGAGTTTTCCCACCAAAACTCTATAGAAGTCTTTGAGAATTCCCGCTAGGAATCTAGGAGTGAGAATCAAGTGCAGCTGGTCTATTTGTGGGCACATGATAAGAGTTGGACCATCATCTTCCTTTGACAGGATATGACAACATTGTGACTGCACAGCTGATAGCATTTGTTCTATTGTTGTCATCTGCAGATTCAATGGTAGCATTGACCTTAACATCCCCCCTCAAGCTAAATGAAAGGGAAACCTGTAGTGGCAACTTGGAACACAAAAAAAATGGAACCGAGGAGCAGCAAGTGCTTTGGTGAATATATCAGCCCATTGAAATTATGTAGGGACATACTGAACCTTTAGAATACCAGAAGCAATTTTTTCCCTTAAAAAATGAACATCAAGCTCGATGTGTTTCATTCGAGCATGGAAGATAAGATTTTGAGCTAAGGAACCAGCGATTTGATTGTCATACCACAGAACAGGCGATCCCACCAGATTGATTCCAAGTTCAGAGAATAAAGAATTCAACCACAAGACTTCAGTTATAGCCTGAGAGAGAGCTTTATATTCCGCCTCACATCTAGATCGAGCAACCAACTGTTGCTTTATCGAGCTCCAAGTGATCAAGTTTCCACCTAGTAGAACACAACAACCACTAGTAGAGCGACGATCATCTAAGCAAGAAGCCCAATCAGTATCACTGAACACATCAACACGTAAAGAAGAGGCTAGAGTAAAATGCAAACCAAGACCAACAGACCCTTTCAAGTAGCGAAACAGTCTTTTACATGCAGTTCAATGATCATTAGTAGGAGCAGCAAGATACTGACTTAGCTTGTTCACACTGAATGCAATGTCAGGCCTGGTATGGGTTAAATACTGTAAAGCATCAATGGTGCTTCTGTAAAGAAACTGGTCAGCAAACAGAGAGCCCTCCTTTTTAAGCTTAGTACCAGGACATAGAGGAGTTGAACAAGGTCTACAGAATTCCATATTAGTTTTCTTCAGCAGGTCAAGAACATACTTAGTCTGAGATAAATGAATGCCATTCTAATCCCTTGAAGCTTCGAAGCCAAGAAAATAGCTAACTAATCCTAAAGTCTTCAAGGCAAAAACATCATTCAAGGCTGAGATGGTTTGATGAATCAGTCCCTTGTCATTCCTAGTAATCAAAATGTCATCTACATACACTAATAAGAATAAAACCTGAGATCCCAATCTTTTGATGAATAAGGAAACATCAGACTGAGATGAATTGAAACCCCAACTGAGAAGAGTTGTTTTCAGCTTCAAAAACCAGGCCATTGGTGCTTGTTTTAATCCGTAAAGTGCCTTGTGAAGCTTGCAAACATGATGAGGCAGTTGAGAGTGAATGAAACCAGAAGGTTTATCCATAAACACCACCTCCTTTAGATCACCATTCAGAAAAGCATTATTTATATCAATCTACTGTATATCCCAACCGAATGTGACAGCCAAGGTGAAGATAACTCTAATGGTGGATGACTTTATGACTGGGCTGAAAGTGTCATGAAAATCAACTTCAAGTGTTTGATGGAAACCCTTAGCAACCAACCTTGCCTTGTGCTTCAAAACATCCCCATTTGGTTTGTATTTTGTCCTATAGACCCACTTACAACCAACCACACTAATGGGGTTGTTGTAAGGTACCAAAGACCATGTATTGTTCTTTAGGAGAGCCCGATATTCATCAGTCATAGTTGCGTGCCAATGAGGCTTATAGAGGGCCTCTTTACGGATTTGGGTTCAATGTGAATAGAAGATTCTGCAGCATGCATACAGATGCCAGAGTAAACCTTTGGTTTCGTAATGCCAGCTTTTAGGTGAGTTGTCATAGGATGAGCATTGGTAACTGGTTCTGATATTGTATTACCAATAGAAGTAGGTCGAGCTGAAGTGTTAGGAGTAGAAGAACTTGAAATAACAGTGTTTACAGGAGTTGGAGGACTTGAAATAATAGTGGTAGCATGTGTTGGGTGGCCAACAGTGATGACTTTAGACATGTGACCAGGTACTGACACAAAATGAGCAATGGAAGGCTTGAATGGAGGAGAAAATAGGACAATAGTAGGTAAACTTGGTAAGGATTCTGATTGGGATGATGTGGATTCAGGAAACAAAGCTTTGTAAGGGAACTCAAATTCATTAAAGACTACATTTCTTGAAATGCAGACTTTACCAGTTGAGTGCAAGCACTTGTAGCCTTTTTGAGTGAGACTATATCCAATAAAAATGCACTTGGATGAATGGAAGTTAAATTTTTGAGAAGAATATGGTCTGAGATAAGGGAAAGCGGAGCAGCCAAAAATTTTGAAAAAGTTATAGTTGGGAATTCTGTGAAAGAGAACCTCATATGGTGATTTTAGCTTAAGTATAGGTTTTGTAAGATTATTGATAAGTAAGGTAGCAGCCTGGAAAGCCTCAACCCAAAACATGAAAGGCATTTGAGCTTGAGCAAGGAGTGTGAGGCATGTCTCAACAACATGCCGGTGCTTTCTTTCGGGTATTCCATTCTGTTGATGCATATAAGTACAAGATGTATGAAAAGCAATACCATGTTACTTAAGAAAGGGCATTAACGGCTGGTATTCAGTTCCCAAACAGTTTGTAAACATTTCAATTTGCAATCTAATTGAAGTTCAACACTCTTCTTGAATTAAAGAAACACATGATACACTTCAGATTTTTGTTTCAAGGGATACAACCAAGAGTATCTTGAATATGAATCTACAAATAGAACATAGTACCAATAACCATCTAGAGAGGGCATTGGAAAGAGGCCCCAAACATCATTGTAAACCAACTCTAGAGGCTTTGAAGCTTTGTAGGTTGAAGCATAAAAGGTAGCTGATGCATCTTCCCAAGCTTACAAGCATCACAAAAATTCAACTGATTTGTGTTACATTTTAAATGCAATGTATTTAACACTTTTCTTAACACTAAGGGAGCTAGATGACCAAGCTTCATGTGCCACATGTTCTCATGTAAAAGAGCAGGATTGCATCTAAAACTATGATCATTTGCATCATTATTTGCGAAAATTGGAAAAGCTGTAAAACAGTTATTCGAAGCATGATTTATTGAAGACTTTACACCAGTAAGATTGAGCTTATAGAGTCCATGCTCAAGTTTGCCTTGAAGAAGAACTACATTGGTAGTCTTGTCCTTGATAACACAAGAATCACAGGAAAACTCAGCAAAGGCATTGTTGTCTCTTGTAAACTTAGATATGCTTAGTAAGTTTTTAGCAATTGATGGCATACACAAGATATGATTAAGTGCTAAAAGGCGTGAAGGCATGGTATGAGAGGGAAGAAGAGTGTTACTAATGTGAGATATCTGCAATTGCTGGCCATTTTCTACATCAAGCATGTCAGTTCCTTGATATTCTGAGTGAACAGACAGATTTGCTAGATCGGTTGTGACATGAATAGTTGCACCACTGTCAGCATACCAGGATGGGTCACAAACACTTTCAGGCGTGGCATAGTAGGCAATGGATTGGTTGAGGTTGGCTTGATGAGATGCATTTGTCACAGCATGCATATTGCTTCCAGAGTGTTGAGAATTCTGATATTGTGATGAGGAAATAGGATAAAAATGTTATGTAATCTACTGTTGATGTTGATCTTGCCTCTGAAAGTTTCTATCAAAGCGGTGATAGCAAGTTGTTGCTGTGTGACCAATTCGACCACACACCTGACAGAGTGGCCTACTGTTGTTGTTCCATCTTCCATAATACCTACCTCTGCCTCTTGCTCTATTTCCATTGAAACGACCACCATTGTTGTAATTTCCGTTATTGTTGTAACTATTGTTGTAATTTCCACCTCGTTGACTTCTTCTATCACCTTGATTACCAGCAGCATAGTTCACATTTGCACTACTCATATCAATCTGGTTGACTGAGTCCAGTTGAGCAATCCTTTGCTCATGATTCATTAAGAGATATTGAACCTCCTGTAGACTGACTGAGTTTCTTTGAGAGGTTATTACTGATACAACTGAATCGTACTCATGTCCAACTCCATTTATTATACTCAGGATTAAGTCATTGTCGGCGACTATTTGATTTGCAGCACTCAAATTGTCTCTCATAGTCTTAACCTTCAAAGTGAAATCACCAATTGAACTTGATCCTTTCTTAACATTCTACAACTGATGTTTCAGCTGAAGAACTTTAGCAAGAGATTGTTGTGAAAACAAATTTTCTAAGGCACTCCAATCTTTAAACGAACTACCACAACTAGTGACTTGACCTATGATCTTTTGATTAATTGATGAAAATAACCATGACAGCAATAGTTGATTGATTTTCTTCCAAAAGACATAGTCCTTATTTGGAACTAAATGTTTTGTACCATCAAATTTTTCAACTTCAACTAACTTTGATGGTGTAGGTTTTAGACCTGTTATGAAATCTTCTAGATCAAAAGCTTTGAGGATAGGTAATACCTATGCTTTCCAGTAAAAGTAATTGTCAGCATCAAGTTTCACTTGAAGATTAAAGTTGAACGACTTTGCAAGTGTGGTGAAATCAGCTTGAAGATGACGAGATCGCTTCTCTATTTCCTTCAGTTTGACCAGAGATCAAGCTATCTAATGGAGCCATGGACGATTAATCCTTTTGAGGCTCTAATACCAACAAAAGATTCAAAGATTCAATCTAAAGCAAGAATCTAAACTAGAAATGACTGAAAAGAAGAAAGAGTTTTCATGAAAAGATTTTGAGAGAAAAACTTAGTTCTCTGCTTTTTTGATTGATTGAATTGATTTACACAATGACGAGAGCATTTTCTTATATAGCTATCTGTTACAAGGTCTAACAGATTTCTGTAAAATATGGAGGTTGAGAACGCATGAGCACTAGCTACTCCAGCTGACCTGTGCCACCTCAGCTTCTGAAAACATAATTGAGTTGTCCCGCCAAAACTCTAAACAAGTCTTTGAGAATTCCCGCTAGGAATTATAGGAGTGAGAATCAGGTGCAGTTGGTCTATTTGTGGGCACATGATAAGAGTTGCACCATCATCTTCCTTTGACAGGATATGACAACATTGTGACTGCACAGCTGATAGCATTTGTTCTGTTGTTGTCATCTGCATAGTCAATGGTAGCATTGACCTTAACAATGTGAAATCATTAATATGGATTACAAAGTTGTTTTGATTATTTCCTTCTCTATATGACTATATTTCTATACTTGATGGTTTGGAGCAGGTTGAAACTAAATCATTGATACAAATTTTGAGTTTTGACTGGATTATTTGTCTTTCAATTTTGAAAACCGATCAAGTTGTCTGCTAGACTGCTACTACTTGTATGTTATTGGTAGATTTTGGTTTATCAGACAATGATGTAATTAAGTTGTTTCAACTGAGCTGATTTGTTGTTTTAGGCTTTGTATTGTTAGTTTGAACTTCAATCAAACATATAGAATAGAACACACATGTATAATCAACTTTGGTGGTGTTGTCTAGAATTCAATGAGATTCTTGATTACTGTTATTGTGTTTGTTTTCAGGCAAATAGATTCCAACGATAAAGGTTGCCAAAGGCAGAGGTTCGGTCAGGAAGGTTGGTTTTTTTTTTTTTTTTTGAATGAATATTTTTTATTTATTAAATGTTTACTTTTATATTAAAAATACTAAATTTAAGGAATAAAAATTAATTTTAAAGCATTTCAAAAAAAAAATTATATAGACAAAAATACATTTTCTTTTGTTATTAATTTAACTCATTAATCTGTTTTTCTTTTTTAATTTTTTAATTTGTATTTATAATATTAATTTTATGGGGAATGCTATCTACCTTTCTCATTTGCCTTTGCTTTTCCCATTTGTTTTTCCCATTCATTACTCGACACATATACATTTTTTCATTTAATAAAAAACTCTTACTTTTTACTGCAAAACTTGTTTACGTCTTTACCCCTGATGGCTGCTTCTATCATTTAATTAATAAAGGGTAAAGACGTAAACAAGCTTTGCAGCAAAAAGTTAGAGCTTTTTATTAAAGTTACGGATATTGACATCCATAAAAGTTATTAGTACACCCATTTTTATAAGTACACATATGTCTAAAATTTAAAAAATAAATATTACTATAAACACCCATTCTAATGCCAATAGTACCCTCATTAAAAAATTATATTTATTTTAATACATATTATTTATAAACACTCTTAAATTATTATCACGCCTAATTTATAAAAATAAAATAAAAATCATATTATTTTTGGAATCAAATCCTCTTTTAATGACGGTCCAATTTACTTTTGGAAATATCTCGAATGCGGGAACCTTATAAAAGGGAATATGTGGAACTGTATATGGGGTTGAGATTTTCAATCTGGAATTCTCTTATTTATATAGTTATCTTTAAAAAAAAAAATTTTAAAAAAAAAAAACTTATGGATATCTACAGTTATCTTTAAAAAAAATAAAAAATAAAAAATAAAAAAAATTTGTTGATATTTACAGCAATCGTTAAAAAAAAAAAATTTTTGTTTATTGACATAGTTCATAACTATACATAAAAGGAAAACAAAAATAATATAATAATCATATGATGATGAGAAAGTTTGATATTTGAAATAAAATTAGAGTTTAATTATGGTTTATCATAAATATTAATGCTTATCATATGTTAGGGTTTATCATAAGTTTTTTTTTGTTTTTTTTAAAGGTAAGTTATTTTTTAATAAAGAAATATAATTGAAGATATATGTGTAATTAATGAGTGTATATAGTATTTGGTTTATTTTTAATTTAAGTAATTTGTCCTTATTGGTAAATTTCTATTGGAATATTTTGTAATTAATTTTTTTAATTAAATATGGGTATACTAATAAGTTTTATGGGTGCCAATATCGGCACCCTTTTATTAAATGAAAAAATGTATACGTGTCAAGTAATGAGTGAGAAAGATAAATGAAAAAGTTAGATAACATTCCTCTAATTTTATTAGTATTACATAAATATTTATTTTTTTCCATTGATTTTTGTGATGACATGTGGCATGTCTTTGGTTAAAGATAAAAATACCCTTGAAACTGTTAAAGTTGAGTAATGGTTAAAGATGCACATTTTTCCCCGGGGCCCCAATTTCCTGCATCCCCATCCCAATTTCCCCAATTTCCCCACAATTATATTGAAATGGGGATGGGGATGGGAGGAGGTCCCCCATCCTCATTTCCCCCTTTCCCCCAAACATATATAAACATAATTATAATATATATTTTTAATTTTTTTTTATTCTTTGAAAATCCTAACTCCCTAAGTATATATACACATTTACTAATAAATTTTAAAACACTTTATTTTGTATTTGTAATGTACTAATGATTTTTATTTTATATTTGTAATGGAATGTTTATTTTTTTAGTTTAATTTGTAATTTTTAGTCAAAAGGGGGAACGGTGGAAACTAGGAAAAAAGGGGGAAAATGGAGAATTGGGGATGGGGATGGATATAGGTAGGGGGTGGGAGATTGGGGAAGAGTCTGGGAAGTGGGGATGGGGATGGGGATGGGGATGGAATGACCTATATCCATCCATTCCCCAAATGTGCATCTCTAGTAACGGTTGACTAACAGAATGACCAAATTGAGTGGTTTTTGAAAATATAAGGCCCAATCCTCCGAAAATGTATAAATGAGTAAAAGATAGATATTTATTAAAAAAAATAATAATAATATAAAATAATAATAAAAAATAAAAAAACCATAAGAACCCAAGTGATAATATTCCATTAAAAAATTTAGTTTTTTTTTTATATTTTTTTTTATTTTCTTATTTATTTTT
Source organism: Acer negundo (assembly GCA_035582765.1). Classification (NCBI taxonomy): domain Eukaryota; kingdom Viridiplantae; phylum Streptophyta; class Magnoliopsida; order Sapindales; family Sapindaceae; genus Acer; species Acer negundo. Next base: position 23,772,421 of record CM069233.1, read on the forward strand.
TTTTTTTATTTTATAAATAAAAATACAAATGGCATCTTTTCATAAATAGCTTTATGATTATAGGTCTTTCTAAAATTGTCCATCTCCCATCAATTTTTTTTTTTTGTTGAACATTTTACTTTATCCTTGATAAAAATAAAAATAAAAATATATATATGTTTTTTTTTTTTTCACAAGTAAACCTCCATCAGGAGATGCGCAAACCTTCATTGGAGGCCAAACACACTAAGATTTTTTTTAGTGTGTATAATCCAAAAATTGTTAGCAGGTATAATTTTTTTTTTTTTTTTTACAGTATTGTTAGGTTTTTGGTTTGTCTTGGCATATATTTCATATCAAAACGATGTTTTTCTTGTATTTATTGGTGGTCTTAGGATTGATGATATGAAGCTTCAAAGAAAAACTATGCCACATTTCATGCAAGTTAGTGTTGTTCAAGGAGGAATATGCTTCATTGCACAATAAAGGTAAACTTGACCTCATTCCTCTTACAAGGCTAGGCACACACACACATGGCATTCATTTGTGTCCCTGCATAATTGAACAACATTTATTTAACACTTTCACACACTTGGCAATATATGCTCATGCATTAGATTTAAATTTATACTTATTGGAAAATGCATGTTCTAGGACTAAGTTTAGGAAATGGCATATGTGTGTTACTTGGTGTCTATTTGTTTTTGTTTTATTGTTTTTAGACTTGAACATGATCTTTTATGATTTCTTATTGAGTCCCGGTCATTTCGGTTACTCATTCATTAGATTTCAAGTCCAAACGATGTAGTTATGCTACTTTGTGTTCTCGTTCGTTGAATTGTCTTCGTTGTCATTTTCCGAGATGAATTCTCAACATTTTTGTAAAGTTTTATAGTCTTAGTTATGTGTGAGGGAGTCATGATTCATAATCCGAATACGGATTAGAAATCGGAGTTCGGAGGCCCAAATACGGCAGAAGAACGTGAGCGGAGCGCGAGAGGACCAAGCAAGGCCAACGACCAAGCTTGGTGGCCACGTGCCACACAGCCAACATGGCCTTCTGCCCACGTGTGCCACACGCGGTCACACGTCGTGCTAATATGGCACATGCTGGTTGGCTGATCCTTTCCCTCTCTCTCCTCATTTTAAATTCCTCCTCCCTCCCATTTCATTCAAGAAGAAAAATTAGAATTTTTTAAATGTATAATTTTTTCTCAACTTTTTCTCATCTTCCAAATACCATAACTTTCTCATACGAAGTCGGAATTGAGTGATTCAAGTTCGAGATTGTTCGTATTTGAGTCCTCTACCTTTTTCAAATGGTCTTGCAGCAGTTTGATTGAGTTTTCAAGTTGTTATACCCAGAAAACCGTGACAGCTCGTGATTCCTAGGTATTGGTCTTATCTTTGAGATTTCTTCTTTTATAACCTTCAATTTTCTTGTGGTTTATTCTTCTATATGTATGTATATCTATGATGAATGCTAATGAGAAAGATAGCTTCATAATCAAACCTAATCAAAAGTCTAATTAGAGACATATGTGAACTAGTTTATTTGATTCTATGATTTTCACATTTGAGAGTTGCATTGTGATTAGTTTGATATCTAAGGTTGTTTAAGACTTGATTGAATCATTTTGATGATAAATGACCGTGAATTTTTTTTTGATCCTATGATTGATTTAATCTAGGATTATTGTATATGTATGTGTTTTTAGAGAAATATAGGATTTAATAGAGTAATCATTTTATCCTTTCTTTAATTCTTTGGCTAGAATATTCATTGAAATCATTTTATGATTCTAGCATTTTATTGTGTATGTGTATGATATCTTGAATATGTGCTTCATGAATATGATATATTCAAGTGTTATTTGTTTGAATGAAACTAGGAGTTTTTGTGTTAGGTGTTTTCACTTGCTCTAGGTTTAATTCATGTTTTTTTGCATCTAGACTATTAGACCTGTGTTTCACATGTTTAGGTCTATTTGTGCCATGGAATGTATTGATCACATATTCTATGTTGAATTGCTTAATTGTATCATTTTGCATTCACATGATCACACTAAGAAATCCTTATGAAAGGCATGAAGTCTTGGTTAGGACGTGATGTTCAGATAGACAAGCAAGAAGTCTTGTTTAGAGTTAGGATGACTCGGATAAACAAGCAAGAAGTCATGGCTAGGATCGGGAAGGTCCGGATAGCTATGCAAGGGAGGCTCTCTAGAGGCATGAGTGCCTTGGATAGAGAGTTGGCTATATTATTAGTAGGCATAGGTGTATGGATAGACATAGACTCCAATAGAGTGGGGTACATGGGATGTGTATGCACTCATGAGGAATTTCTAATCTTCCATCGATGTTGGTTTGGTATGTTGTCCAATACATGGTGACTCCGCATCATTGAGGGATTTCATACTTTCCAATAGGGTTGGGTAGACATAGACTTTACATGGGTTAGTAGGATTGGTCACTTTGTGGAATTTCTAATTTACCATCCAATATATATAGTACCTAATGGTTGTAGTTCAACCTGTGGATGTTTCCTCCTTGAAGGTTTTAAAAAATCTCATGTATTAATTCTTCCTATCTCTCTTTATTACTTGTATATATATGTTTGCTCTTACATTCGTCACTTGTAAAGTTTTGGAATTAAGAATTGTTAAGTGTTATTTGTAAAGCAATACATATTCGATCATTCTTATATTTTTTATTCTTTTGTATACTATTACTTTGATGTATAGCTATATTTGTTAACATTTGTAATTCCTTGAACAATATCATAATACAAGTATTCTTTATTGTTGAGATTTTTGTGTTCTTTACCTCATACAACTCCTTATATATGTAGACATTGCTTAAATTGATCACATGATTATATTGTCTATGTATTAATGTTTTGGATTATGTGTTGTATGTAAAGCTACCTTGATGGACAAACGAATATTTGTTTCAAGGGATTGAAAAATACGTAAAAACCTATCACACCCCCCCCCCCCCCCCTTCTTCCCCCCTTTTCTAGGTACGTTTTAAGCGATTTAACTACGTCTGTATTATTTTCAAGTATTTATCCAAATCATGTATTTTTATTGAAGCTTTTACCATTGGTAGAATTTGAGCCCCTGACTTTAGAGTCATTTGCTCAAACCCTATGTCTATCCATCTACCAACTGAGTTATACCCCTGTGACTAGTGTGTATAATTTCTTTTTTTGAGTTTTATTCACCATCAAACTCTTTTTTTAGCATTTATAATATCATCAACAAAACAATTGGAGATCTATTGAGCACCAACCTCTTCTCTTTCTCCTTTTTCTTTTTTACTCCTAGAGTGTGTTTAATCTAATTTTTTTTTTGAATGAGCAAATTGCATCAAAATCCTACAAGGTTTGACCTTTTACACTTAGGGCGTGTTTGGAGGCCCGTATAGTATTGGATAAAAAGTCTGCATTGTATTAAATAGTACAAAGTGAGTGTTTGATAGTGGGTTTGTGCTGTATTGTCTAATACAAACTAGCCTCTCTAATACAACTGGGACCGCACGGTCCGCACTTGTATCCTGTATTAGCACCTCATTTGTGATTCGTCCATTCTCTCTTTTTGAGTTTCTTTTGTTAATTTATGTTTTTAATTAATATAAAACTGTTTGAAGTATGAAATGAAATAATGAATACACACATACCAGTTACCAATTTGTTTGAAATTTCTTTTAAACTAAATCTTTATAAAAATGTAGATATATTAATTATTAATCTTTAATAAAATAAAATATAATAAAGTAATGTTTGATATTTAATGTTTTTAAAATTTGTCACATGAATTATAATTTATTTAATAATATTTTTATTTTTATTTTTATTTTTTTAAATGTAATCCAATAGATATATATTTTATAATATCATTTTTTTTATTCTAAAAACATACCAATTTCTTATTTAACAAAATATTCATAAATAAAATCATATCCAAATTTTGTATCATTTAGTACGGTTAATAAAAATAATCCTCCCCAATTTCCCCACAAAAAGTTTCCCCTAAATGGAGATAGGGGAGTGGGGATTTGGGTCCATTGGGATAAATGGTCATCCCTACTTTCTTTCCGGATTTTTTTTTTTTTTCCTTTAATATTGTTTTGTAAACATGTACTAAATACCGTCCTATATCAAATATTTTTCAAATTTATTACATGTATTATAATTTATTTAATTATACATTGATTATTATTTTTAAAAGTATAATGCAACAAATATATATTTTATAATATTATTTTTTATTCTAAAAATACATCAATTTTTTATTTAATAAAATATTCATAAACAAAAAATCATATTTGGAACTATTATGGCATGCCTAATTATATCTAGAGGGAGGGTGAATAGATTTTAATTACGTCATATTACCATTTTGTTTTTATTAGTCAATATTCAATAAAAAACCTCAATATAGTCAAAAACAAAATCAAGTGTAATAGTGCGGAAATTAAATGACACTTGATTTTTTTTTACGTAGAAACCTTTAACAAGGAAAAACCACGAGCTAGTATGTATGTCACGCACGATCCTCAAATCCACTATTTGTAATGGTGTTTACAACCTAGGGTAACCACGTCAACCTTAGCCACAAGACTTAGTTTTCATTAAAGAGATCAACAACCTTAGTGAATATCATGATATTCAAATATGCAATTAATGCTATGTTACACTAAAAGCTTATCTAGGATGAAATATGACAATAATCACAATCCTAGATATCAATATTGCTATATGACATGACATGCAACATAGCTATCAAAAATAAAATAATCCTAGATGTTATAGCTATCAAATACAACTCACAATCAAATAATACAATAAGCTCAATCTTGTATTTAGAATATAATATAAAAGCATACAAGTTATAAAAGAGATTAATTGCTAAGTAAAAAACGCTAAAATGAATGAAGATAGTGTTTAACTCACCAAATTATATATGTTGAAGAAGTCCCATGTTTAGATGCATCCTAGATGATGCTTAGATGAAGTTTCATGAACATGGAAATGAGTTTAAAGAATTAAAGGAGCAACCTTGGTGATTTTTCTCTCAAGTCTCTCTGTGTTTCTCTTTAGGTTTCTTAATATGCAAGAGCTAAGTTCAGAGAATGAGATAATGGTATATTTATAGAGAGCAAGAAAAGACTAGGTGAAAAGACAAGTTTGCCCTTGAAACGCACAATCGGCGGTTTCAAAATCGTTGATCTAACCGTTGAATTGAATCCCGAAAGAACAGGGGATCAACGATGGTTTCAAAACCGCCGATCACAACCGCAGAAATAAACACGAGAGATAAAATCAATCAGGTCTAAACTGCGATTTAGAACAGCGATCATGGCCACCTATCATAATCGCATAATCCTTCTCGAGACTTCTGGAATCAGACGGTGGTTTCATTCAGCGTTATGGTTGTCGATCAAACCGTCGTTTCACCAATTTTGGTGAAACCAAAGGAGAAGCTAAGAGCATTCCCCTAAGGCGATCCTCATGCTAAATCAAGCACACCAACATGAAGCGCGGAGCTTCCGAACATACTTCGAGAAATGAATTACTAGACACACTAACAAGATACAACAAAGAAGTGTAAGTGTGAAATGTGACATGTGAAGAGAATGCACACAAGAGCAATGAACATATATGTAAGCATGGCAAGTGTGCGTGTGCTACTAAGTCTCTTCAATGAAAACTAAGCACAAGAGGTATACCTTTGGAGTGCTTATTAACTTGAGGTCCTTGAGAGAACATTTGAGCTTGATCACAAACACCTAAGCTACCCTTACATTTCAAACCCCAATTGTGGTTTGTCGCCAAAATAAGTCAATCAAACTTTAAGGAACTTACAATATTCAAACTATTTATAATTTAATACAGTCTAATACAAAATATTACCAAACATAGGATTATATAAGAATAATACAGTCCAATCTAACCAAGCACGGGATTGTATAATAATAATACAATCTAATGCAATACTATCCAATCCAACCTAATCAAGTACAATACAATACAGCGTGTCAAACAAGCCCTTAGAAATAATTTTATCATTAATTGATACTAACCTCCCCTACCGTTGGTCAAATTTACCCGTTGACCAAGTTTGACTATTAAAACTATGGGTATTTTTGTCATTTGAAACTTTTTTTAAAACAAATTAAATAAAAAAAAATTAAAATGAAGATTAATTGAAAAAAAAATGTTTAAGAAAATAATATTAATTGAAAATTAAGAATTTTTTAAGAGAAAATTAATTATATTTTTTAAAAAATAATAAATAATTCTATTTTAAATTAAAAAAAGAAAACCATTTTTGAAAAACGAAAAATGGATCTCTATCCTCGATGATGGAGACCCAGCTATCTTCGGATGGTGACCTAGTCTCCATCAATGGAGACTCATATCCATCAACGGAGATGGATTTCAATCAATGGAATTGGCTGATGGAGATCTTTGGACATTTTCCCTTTTTTTTTTAGATGGATAGTGATCATTGGATCTCCACCGATTTTTTCCTTTTTAATTTTTTTTTTTTTTTGAATTTGATCTCCACCGTCTATATATATAGATGGACGGTGTAATCTTTCTTTCTTTCTTTCATTCTTTTTATTTTTTTTAATTATCTTTAAATGTATTAGGTGTATTTCTGTATTTTACCATTTTTTTTTAATGGTCAAACCCTAACAGCAGTGGAGGTGAGTGCAAAATAATGATAAAAACAATTTTGGATGTAAAAGTTCAAACCTCAGAAGAGTTTGATGAACTTGCTCTTTTTGAATTAAACACACCAGAACGAAAAAAAAAAAAAAAAAAAAAAAAAAAAAAAAAAAAAAAAAAAACTACATAAATTGTTTTTTTTTTGGGAGCTCATAGACCTCCGTTAATTGAGGTCACATACACCAAAAAATGGGGGTTTGAGGTTTGTGACCTCTATTGGATGTCTTTACACAGATCTCTAATGGAGGTCAGTTGGAACCTATAATCTCCAACAACAGAGGTATGTTCCTGAAAGTGGGGGTATTTTTGTCACTTTAGTGACTAAGCTTAACAAGCCTAATTTAGTAATTTGATTACCAATAAAAAATGGAGAGCTTCTCCTTACAATCCATTACACTCCAATTTAATTTTTTTTATTAATGACTATTTTAATCTGAATTAAAATTACTAGACAAAACAAAAAAAATCTAAAGACACTCCAAATAATTAAATTATTAAAAAAAGAAATTCTCTCTCCTAAATCATTAGATTAAATATTACGTATTAAACTCTTTCTCCTAAATCTGTTATTACTATATTAAATACTTTCTACTAATTTCTCTCTCTCTCTCTCCATTTTTCAAAAAAAAAATTCAATCTTCATAATTTCTTGATCAACATCTAATCAATAGTTAAAGAAAAAAAACCTATGAATATTTTGATTTTGATTTTTTGCTAACAATAATATATATATATATATATATATATATATTAAAAAGTCCATTTTCAAAAAAATAAAAAAATAGATATACTAAAACTTGATTTGTTGCAACTATATTCGATTAAACTCAGAATTTCATAAGCCTAATAAAAGAATTAAAGTTCTTTAAGAAATCACATACTTACAAAAGTAACAAAAAACATTTTCATCTTTCGATTTTTTTTTTTTAAACTTGTTTTTTGATTTTTTTTTTTAATATATATACGTTTCCTAAAAATCAAGCTTATTCATAATTTTTTTTTCCTTAACTGTTAGTCTTGCTTGATAAAGAATAGAGATAGAAAATTAGAGATATGCATTGGAAGACAAAGAGTTTAATAAGGTAATTAAAAATTTAGGAGAGATTATTTAATATGTAATATTTAATTCAATGATTTAGGAGAGATATTTTTTTTTTAATAATTTAATTCAAAAAAGATTACTCATTGGATGAATTCAAATGCTACAATGGTTTGTCCTAACTTTTATTAAAATAAAATGAAGTGTCTTTAGAAATTTATTTTTTTAAAATGGAGTGTCTTTAGAATATGAGTGTTAAAAGATAAAAAGGATAATCTTGGAATAAAATGAAATGTCTTTAGAATTTTTTTAAATTTAAATTTGGAGAATGGACTGTCTTTAAAAAGAAAGTGTAAAAAGAAAAAAATTGGATTGTCAAAAGAAGCTCTCTAAAAAGAGAGTCGATATTGACACCTATAAATATGATAAGCACTCCTATATTTTAATAAAAAATTTAATTACAAAAATATCCCAATGTGAATTTACCAATAAAGACAAATTAGGTTAATTAAAAATAAACAAAATACTATTTACACCCATTAATTACACCCATATTTTCAATTATATCACTTTATTAAAAAAAAAAAAAAATTCAAACCCTAATTCAACCTTTATTTATTTTTTTTTCCAAAGAACGAGAAGAACATAAGTCCAACGAAGCCAAAATCTCCCATTATCATACACCAAAGGAACAAGAGTTTTTAGTGGACTCCGATCATAGAGCTACGTATTTATTTATTTATTTATTTTTGTTGTGAACCCTATCAATGAAAAAAAAGTGAAAAGTAATTTTTTTTTAAAAAAAGATAGCAGTACATATCCCATTGTTGGAACAATTATCGAATTTTAGTGAATTCTCAACAGAGCATGAATAATGTTGGAGTCGAATGTACTATGGACTACAGTAGTGAATTTACAAATTACGAGGTATAGTTATGCTTATACGTTATATCAAAATTTTAGTTTTTGTAGAAGATAAAATAGACTTAAATTATTTTTTAGGGATAATTACTCTGGTGGCCATCGAATTGATGACACACTATCAAAATGGCTACTGGATTGGAAAGTTGTTCCAAAATAGCCATTTTTGGCAAACTTTGTGACACTAATGACCATTCCATCCAATTCCATCTAATTACATCAAATTCCATCCAATGAGTGACATTTTGGTAAATAAATGTATGCCATTAATTTATTTTAGATGTTTTTTGGAAATCAATTTTTTCAACAAGTTCACCATACATAAGTGCACAAATAGTTAGTTGTTAGACATTAAACACATCCAATTTTAGTTAAGGGTTAATTTTTGCCTCAATTCGATTTATACCCATTCATAGAGCTAACGGTTAAAGAGTGTGTTGAGAACCTCTCAAACACGAAACCGCAACCAACATTTGTGAACACATTCTACAAACTAATGCTAAATTAAGTCCCAATATTAACACGGTAATGGAAAATGGCAATGTTAGGTATAATGAATATAGAAAGAGTGATTTTATCTCTAGCCATAACTCACCTAGAGTCCCTAGCGTGAGAAATAGTCTAAGACCAATAATTGTAACTCCAACCATGACTTACCTAGAGTCTCTAGTACGAAAAACAGCTAAAGTTTAATTGTTAACAAAAATCTAGAACCAAACCTCATCTAATATGGCAATTAACAGGTTCATCCATTCTTCATAGCTAATTAGCCAAGACTAGACCCGGGGAGAGCCCCTCCAAAAGCATAATCCTAATTCTGAGTCACTCAAACCCATCCATATAAGTTAATTTCGACCTTCCATCAACATACAAACACAAAATTGGATATTTGATTACTACTCCTAAATTACATTAATCTACTCCTAATCTCATCCATGAATACATATTAATTTCCAATCATCCATAAACATGAATTTTAAGATAAGAGATATCTTCAATAACAATCAAGAATGAATCAAAACAAAAATTGGATATAAAAACAACCATCACATATATTGAGCACAAAATAGATTTACAAATATTCCTAAGTGGGGATTACACATTTAAGGAAACAAGAAATACATAGAGTGAGAAATAGATATAACCCTTGAAGAAAACCTCCTCCAAAAACTCATTCCTTTGTCTAGCTCGAATTTGGCCAAATTCCACTCCTATCTCTATGCAATCTACTTCTAAATATGGTGGATGATGGTTAGAAGATAAAATGGAAGGCATCCATGGAGGAAAAACCTCTATGGAAGCTTTAGAAAGCTTCTCTTTCTCTCTTTCTTATTAGGTGAAGAAGATGAAGAAGGAAATGTGTGGGTGTGGATTCTGTGGAGAGAAGAGGCAAAATGGTGTTTTTATAGTGTTTGGGGGTTAAGGCACGAATTAGGGGTGAAAGGAAGAAATTGTCCCTGAAATTCACTCAAAAACGAGACAAACGATCGGAATTGGGGGACCTCAAATAGGTATAAAATAGTCCGATCAAATACCCTCAAACCTATCTTTTGCTCATCTTCGAGCAAAACAAAAAAATGAAAATGCAAATAACAAAGTAAAAATAAAAACCACACATAAAAACCATATAAAAACTAAAAAGTATGCTAGTCCACTTCCGTAGGAAACACGGTGGACACTTAGCACGTGCCACAAACGTTTTAAACCACTAGGTGGCCCTTGATGGAGGAGTTATAGTCTTCTGAGGGTTTACAGCTACGACACCCACAAACTTATACTCTGCCGAAAAATGGTTGAGATGCAATCCCCACATACCACGCAAAGACAACACATGCATGCTAGTCTCTCAAATTATACCAATCAATAAACATGCATCACACAATGCAAGTATGTTAATACTTAGGATGTTTTCGGATTCATAAACAACTACGCTCATGCCCAGGATAAAATTCACCTCGACTCTAATCCTCACCGGATTTCAGTCATATTTTCACTCAGAACTTAGACGCACTCTCTAGCAAACATATGTGATTTGGAGTTTAGGTATATGGAATCAAATATAATCACATATGAGTATTTTCCAATGACGTAAATTTTCTGAAAATGGATCTTATGAAAGGAATTGAAATGCCACGAACATGGAAAAACATGCATTGACTCGCATTCCCAAGATAGACTTCCTAAGAAATTAAATGGACCTTCCCTCACTTTTATGGGGGCCAAGGTGATTTGTGGTAGTGTTTGGGATAGAAAAGATGGAGGAGATGGTGGGAGCGGGAAGGATAAAGTTATTAACCATGCTAAGATGTGTTTACACAATACACTTTATAATAAAATTAGCTCTATTACACATTCAACATAAGCGTCTAGGCTATAAAATTTACATTGAACTATTGTGCTACAATTGTACCCTTAGTAGTGAGTAACTTTACCATTGAAGAACTAGGAGGCTTAAGTGTTTTATATTTCAACACTTATTCTTTTTTTTTTTTCTTTTTGTAAGCCTTTGCCTAGCACAATTTACATATATTTGCCTAAGTACATGCTTTTAAAAAATTTAGAGCTAGCTTCTTCTAAGCTATACACCTCAACATGATCAATAATTAGGGAAACGATATGTGTTTGGCCTCAATTTGCAATGAATATAGGGGTATGAGAGTGTTTAGGCTAATTTAGTAGTTATGCACACACTTAAGCCCAAAATCATTTCTAAAAGTTCATCTACCAAGGGAATACAAGTCTCAACAAGTAGTCCACATGAGTGTTCTATGGCAATCAATGCAAATTTGATGTACAATGAGATCACAATGAAAAAAAAAAAAGTTAAAGAGTGTATAAGAGTAGAAACAAAATATACCCTCAAATTTTTGCACTTTAGGCTTGGTGTATTCACAGGTAGTCTCCACTATTTTCTTAGACTAACACAAGCATAGAGGTCTCATCCACCTCAACATCAAAAGATTGGCACTGTACAAGCAAATTTAAGTGATGCACGGAGCTAAAAGCATACATGATATATCTCTACCGGCACACAAAAGAAACAACTCAACATAGAGGCCAAAGATTCCAAAAACTGCCGAAATTTAAATTCGTTTAATGGTTGCTCTCTGGTGCATATCTTTAGAAAAAACTCAAAATAATTTGAGAAAAATTTTACACCAAAATTAGACATATAAATATACTTTTCATTTAGAAAATATTTCAAAATTCGAATTGGAAAAGTGTGAAAATGGACGGTGAAAACAGTGTACGCACAATTTCGAAAAACAGGGCATCGCCCTTAACCTTCGGTCGAAGAAATGATCATAACATTTGAACCGCAGCCCAGAAATTTACGTTCTTTATATATTTAGAATCATAACGAAAAATCAAAGAATGTTTCTTAGGCGAAAAAATTAATTTCCTCACCGATTAGTACAGTTTTAAAGAAACATTTGCCTCAAAAATATTTAAAACAGGACACATTTTGTAGAGATTTGAAAATTTTCTAAACGTAACAAAAATAAAAAATAAAAAATAAAAAATAAAAATAGACAACGAAGGTGTCCACACCCCCAAACCTAAACTCAACATTGTCCTCAATGTTGCTCAAATCATAAAATATGGACAACATTTAGCAAGATTCAGAGATAAGAATGAAAAATAAAAACTAACAACAAACCATAACAAATCCTAAGATCTAAGAACAATATAAATCCACTCTTAGATCTAAACAAAAATAAAAATCACAAACACTACAAGCATAGCATTATAAACACTAAGCTCATGGGCAATTTTTGCCCAAATCAACAACTAATCCATAAGCACTCCAATCAAGCTCAAAATTTAGAGGATATCTCTTATGGCTACATCCAACGCGTCCGTTGTGGCGATGCCGTTTCACTTGGGGAATTGTTGCAACACGATAAGCGCACCATATGGTTCTCTTGAGTTGTGTGGTCCGTCCAACCTAAAATTTCCTTTCCTTGAACAAGCACAACTCAAATAACATTAAACGCATATGCTATAAAAAAATGAAAATAAGAAAAAGAAAATCTTAAACATATACATATATATCCGCAAAGCAAATAAATCTAAAAATTCACAAAACCTAAACTAAAACATGAAACAATCAACGAATACGCCTCCCCGGCAGCGGTGCCATTTTGGTACTCGTTTTTTCCGTCGTTAAGAAATCACGAGAATCAAAATATTGTTTCAATGTAAAAAGAGGTTTCCTACGCAATGTGCTCTAAACTAGCAAAAGACTAGTAAAGCTGCAAGCGAGGGTATCATTCCGCAGGGAGGCGTTATTCATCTCCCGTTTCAAGTTCTAGTGATTATTGTAAGCATGTAAATAAAATACGGAAAGGTGAGAATGGTGTGTGTGAAATGTATGTACAATGCGGTGTATGTGTGTGAAATGTATGTACAATACGCTGTGTGTGTGTAGAGAATGGAAATGAAAATAAATAAAAACAAAGAGAATATGGAAGGGTGAGAATGGTGTTTAAAGTGATATACAAAATGGTGGATAGGAGAGATGCATGAAAATAGTCACATAAGGTTCAACAAATTCACCATACATAAGTGCACAAATAGTTGGTTGTTAGGCATTAAGCACATCCAATTTTAGTTAAGGGTTCATTTTTTCCTCAATCCGATTTAAACCCATTCATATAGCTAACGGTTGAAGAGTGTGTTGAGAGCCTCTCAAACACGAAACCGCAACCAACATTTATGAACACATTCTACAAACCGATGCTAAATTGAGTCTCAATATTAACACGGTAATGTAAAATGGCAACGTTAGGTACAATGAATGTAGAAATAGTGATTGTATCTCTAACCATAACTCACCTAGAGTCCCTAGCATGAGAAATAGTCTAAGACCAATAATTGTAACTCCAACCATGACTCACCTAGAGTCCCTAGCATTAGAAATAGCTAAAGTTCAATTGTTAACAAAAACATAGAACCAAACCTCATCTAATATAGCAATTAATAGGTTCATCCATTCTTCCTAGCTAATTAACCAAGACTATGCCCGGAGAGCCCCTCCAAAAGCACAATCCTAACTCTAAGTCACTCAAACTCATTCATACAAGTTAATTTCGACCTTCCATCAACATAACAAAATGAGATATTTGATTACAACTACTCCTAAATTACATTAATCTACTCCTAATCCCATCCATGAATACATATTAATTTCCAATCATCCATAAACATGCATTTCAAGATAAGAGATATATTCAATAACAATCAAGAATGAATCAAAACACAAATTGGATATAAAAACAACCATCACATATATTGAGCACAAAATAGGTTTATAAATATTTCCAAGTGGGGATTACACATTCAAGAAAACAAGAAATACATAGAGAGTGAGAAATAGATACAACCCTTAAAGAAATCCTCCTCTAAAAGCTCATTCCTTTGTCTAGCTCGAATTTGGCCAAAGCCCATTCCTCTCTCTATGCAATCTACTCCTAAATATGGTGGATGATGGGTAGAAGATGAAATGGAAGGCATCCATGGAAGAAAAACCTCCATGGAAGCTCTAGAAAGCTTCTCTTTCTCTCTTATTAGGTGAAGAAGATGAAGAAGGAAATGTGTGGGTGTGGATTCTGTGGAGAGAAGAGGCAAAATGGTGTTTTTATAGTGTTTGGGGGTTAGGGCACGAATTGGGGGTGAAAGGATGAAACTGTCCCTAAAATTCATCCAAAAAACAACCTTCTGGAGTTAATCGACGGTTTCAATCGGTGGCCTGGCCGCCGATTGAAGTAGCCGATTTGACCTGATAGCATTTCAACATCGTGCACCGTTACGGAAATGGGCATAAATTCCTGTAGAAAGGTCGGAATCGTAATCCATAAAATGTTCTGGAAACTAGACTTTCGGGGCTTTCTGAATATATAAAGATATCATAATGGTTCGATCTGAGGAGGAAGATATGATCTTCCAAAGTTGAGTGTTCTACACGAGCATGTATAATTTCAACCCTTTTTGGCTCTTTTTGGCTCCCAAACTAATCTTTAAGCTCAAAACCTTATTGTGGGGAATATATACCTACACATGGCTCAAACAAAACATTATATATAAAAATACGCTCGAAAACGAGACAAACGATAAAAATTGGGGGACCTCAAATAGGTATAAAATAGTCCGATCAATAGGCAAAGGGAGTTTCCCATAATTGGCAAGCTTTTAGTAGGAAGAGCTTGTAACACAAACACATATGCATAATCATATAACCAACTTTATGCAACTCAATTAAGTAAGAGAGATTCAAGGAGTTTTATTTTAAGAAAATGTGTGACAAGGATGTTTTGCATACAAGACATGTTGCATTCAAGTTCAAAAGCAATGATATTTGGCAAAGAAAACAATCAAAGGATTCCTAAAAGAATTCAAACCAATTTCACCCTCTGTCATGGAAAAGCAAGGATATATAGTTTAAGTAATTCAATTTTAAAGAGCAACTATATCTAACTTTATAAGCAAAACAAGACATGAGCGACTTTGCACCCTATTTGATTTTTCCGGGTGATATACCAGTATGATAGTAGCCTTGTTCTACAAATAAAGAAAGAGAGACTTTGGATTTTTAAATCCTTATTTATTTGAGTCTCAATATTGCTTTTGCACACATTTTGCATTCAATATTTAGCAATCAAACATTTCACATTTTTCATCTCACACTTTTCATCTTAAGCATGTCATTAGAAAGAATCATCATGTCATGGAAATCAATTATATGTCATTCAAAAAGTACTTCCAAAGTATATTTCCTATTCCAAAAATATATGTTTGAGCATAAATATGACATGGATTGCAAGCAAGGCAATATAGCACACTTATTTAAGAAAAATACATATAAGCATGTACAACCAATCATCTCAAGCAATTAAATAAGAGGCATAAAATATATTAATGTAACACAATGCATGATCATGCAACTTTACTCTCTTTGCTTGAGCTCCCCATATGGGGTCATGATATACCATTTCAACCCAAGTTACAAATCTTAATAGACTTGCTAAGGTTTCCAAATCTAAGAGTGTCTAAGGGTTTTGTAAACAAATCCGCTAGTTGGTCATTTGTTCCCATATGTTCCAATGCAATGGTTTTGCTATCAACTAGCTCTCTAATGAAATGATGTCTAATATCAATGTGCTTAGTCCTAGAATGTTGGACGAGATTCTTAGAAATGTTAATGACACTCTTGTTATCATAAAATAAAGTAAGAGTACCTTGCTCTAAGCCATAATCGGTTAGCATTTGTTTCATCCACATCAATTGAGTGCAAGCACTACCGATGATAATGTATTTCGCCTCGGCTGTGGATAAGGAAATTGAGTTTCGTTTCTTACAAAATTGAGAGACCAAATTGTTCTCTAGGAATAAGCAACCGCCCGATGTACTCTTCCTATCATCACAATTTCTCGCCCAATCGGCATCACTAAATCCAACAAGACTTGGAGTAGTGTCAAATGAGTACCAAATCCCATGATTTGAGGTACCATTCACAAACCGAATGATCTTCTTCATCGCAACAAGGTGAGACTCTTTGGGACTAGCTTGGTACCTAGCATACACACCTATACTAAAACAAATATTGGGCCTACATACGGTCAAGTAAAGCAAGCTACCTATCATGCCACAATATAGACTTTGCTCAACATCCTTTCCACTTGCATCTTTGTTAAGTTTCAAGGTGGTGCCCATAGGTGTGTCGCAATGTTTGGCATTTTCAAGGCCAAACTTCTTCTTTAGGCTCTTGACATATTTAGCTTGGGATATGAAAATTCCATCATGCATTTGCTTAATTTGTAAGCCTAAGAAGTAATTTAGTTCACCAACCATGCTCATTTCAAATTCATGAGATATGACATCAACAAATTGTTGAACTTTGCATTGGTTAGTGGAACCAAAAACAATGTCATTAGCATAAATTTGATCTATGAATAGCTCATCTTTAGTGCACTTGATGAACAATGTCTTGTCAACACTACATCTAGAATAGTCATTGTCAACAAGATAAAGAGTGAGGCGCTCATACCAAACCCTCGGTGCTTGTTTCAACCCATATAGAGAGCCTTCTTGAGGCGATAGACATGGTTGGGGTGGTGTGCATCCACAAACCCCTTGAATTGTTCAACAAACACTTCCTCTTGCAATAGGCCATTGAGGAAAACACTCTTCATATCCATTTGGTGCATCTTGAACTTATGCACACAAGAAATGGACAATAGCTAATGGACTCTAACCGGGCAATGGGAGAAAATGTCTCTTCAAAGTCAATACCCTCAATTTGAGAGTATCCTTGTACAACAATTCTAGCCTTGTTATGCACTATGTTGCCATCCTCATCGGATATGTTCCTATATATTCATTTGGTGCCTATCACATTTGTGCTTTTAGGCCTAGGAACTAGAGTCCAAACCTCATTCCTTTCGACTTGGTTTTGCTCTTGCATGGTAAGAACCCAAAATTCATCATTTAAGGCCTCGTCAACCTTTTTGGGTTCTATTTCAGAGGTGTAACATGTATAGCTAATAAGATTAGCTATTTGATGCCTAGTCCTAACACCTTCATTAGCATCTCTAATGATCATCCCTATCATGGAGTTTCCTAACTGAAGGAGCGGGTTCACTAGAGTCCAAAGGAGGAACTCTATTAAGAGGTAGATCATCCTTTTCATTTTGGTTTGACTTCACACCACTTGAAGTCTCATCACACTCCTTCAAAGGAAGGTCATTAATTTCGCAAATATCCTCCTTATGGTTATCATATTTGGGCCTACAATCATCAAAGACAACATTTGATGATTTCATGACACTTCGAGTCTATAGGCCTTGCTATTTAGTGCATACCTAAAAAAAATACCCTCATCACTCTTGGCATCAAACTTGCCAAGTTAATCACGGTCATTAAGTATATAACACTTACTTCCAAAAATGTGGAAGTAGCTAACATTGGGTTTTCTAGCCTTCCATGACTCATAGGATGTTTGTTTAGTCACAGACCTAAGGAACACTTTATTCCCTATGTAACAAGTCATATTGATGGCTTCGGCCCAAAGGTTCCTAGGGACTTTGTTATTAAGCAACATCACTCGGGCCATTTCTTGGGGGACTCTATTCTTCCTCTCAACAACACCATTTTCTTGAGGAGTCATAGGGGTCGAAAATTCATGGGAAATGCCTAAACTATTGCAAAAGTTTTCAAAACTAGCATTTTCAAATTCTTTCTCATGATCACTCATAATTTTCTTAATGCTTTTAATATGAGAAGTTTTCTCATTTTGAATTTTGACACAAAACATTTTGAATTTCTCAAAGGCTTCAGACTTCTCTCTAAAGAAGTAAGTCTATGTGAAACTAGAGAAGTCATCAACAACCACAAGAATGTATCTTCTACCACCTAAGCTTTCGGTTTGGATGGGACCCATAAGGTCCATATGGAGAAGCTCCAATAGCTCTTTGGTGGAAAGATATTTTCCGTTCTCATACACACTTGGTTTTCTTCCCGTGTTGACAAGGTCCACAGATACCCTTAACCTTTTTCCCAAGCTTGGGAAGACCTCTAACTACATTCAACCTATCAAGGACTTTCAAGTCTCTATAGTTCATGTGGCCAAATCTTTGGTGCCACACCTTAACTTGCTCACTAGTGGACAAGTTACAAGAGATGAAATTAGACTCAAGACAATAACAATTGTCACTTTATCTCTTGCCTTTCAACAAAACTTGCCCATTTTTCCTAAGAATAGAGCAATCAACCTTGCCAAACATAACCGAGAGCCCTTTATCACTCAAATGTGATATGCTAATAAGATTGGCTTGCAAGCCATCCACATAAAGAGCATTGGGCAAGGAGGGTAAACCGAGAATAGATATATTACCTTTCCCTTTGACCTTTTTCTTAGATCCATCACCAAATGTTCACCATCCTCCATCACAAGAGTTTTAAAGAAACTCTTGTTTCCGGTTATGTGCCTAGAACACCCACTATCAAGGTACCAAGTGTTGGAGGCATTTGCTTTCAAGGCAACTTGGGTCACATAGTAATAATATTCATCATTTCTATTCATCCTAGATGAAACATGGTCATTCCTATGAGCCATTAGTCCATTAACTCTAATTTTCCTAGGTGCATGCATTGTGGCTCTTCTATGCATATTTTTCTCAATCATGTTTACTCTTCTATACAACTTTATATACTTAAAGTAATTTGGCCTAATATGACCTTCAATTCCACAAAAATGGCAAGTATGAGTAAAATAAAAGTTCATACCATAGCCTTGAGCAAGCATTTGTGGCCTTATCCTATTTTGAGTTGCTCTTGGATGTTGATGCAACTCTCTCCTTTGTGCTTGAGCCATGTTGGCATATCTTCTAGGTTGAGCATGAAAGACCCCATGTTGAGCTTGTGGGATCATTAGTTGATAAGGTCTAGGTTGTGGAGGTTTTCGTTTCTGAGGAGCTCTTGGTTGTGGTAGAGCTCTAGTTTGAGCTTGCTTTGAGGATTCTCCAACTTCCACCCATTTGGTTGATTGTTGAAGAGTTTGAGCATGTCAACCTCTTTGCTCTTGACAAAAGTTGTCTTCTTCTAGGATATGGTCTCCATTTCTTCCATATATCCTAACCCTTTCTTGTCACTTGGTCTCTTCCCACAAGACAACATCTTGTCAAGTTTTTCGGTTCCGGAAGTCATCTTAGCAATCAACCATCTTGCTTCCATAAGTTATGTCATTAAACTCTCTTCATTCTTCTTGGCCAAGACTAACTCCATTTTCAATTCTTCTTCCATCTCTTTTGCTTTACCCATTTCCATACTTAAATGAGTAACCTTGGAAGTCAATTCAAGCTTCTCCCTTTTTAGCTTTTGTATCTCCTTCTTTTTCTTCAATCTAGAGTTCTCAAAGAATCTCATGAAGTCATCATAGTCTATCTCTTCATCAATCTCAAAATTTGAGTTTGAAAAGTTACTCTCACCATTTGAGTCACTCTCTTCTTTGTCACTCACACATTCATTACTCTTGTGAGAAGACGAGAAAGCAATGAAATTGGCAACTTGGTCTTCATCATCATCCAAGGACTTATCTTCCTCTTCTAGGTCATCACTATCACTCTAAGTCACCGTCATGGCCTTTCCTCTATTCTTCTTCAAGTTTGCACATTCTAGAGCAATATGTCCAAAACCACTACACTCATAGCATTGGACACCTTTCTTGTAATCTTTCTCTTGAGTTTACTCCACTTTCTTAAAAGAAGTCTTCTTTTTTACAAACTTTCCCTCAGAGCCAAAACCTTTCTTCTCAAATCTCACAAATTGCTTGAACTTCTTTGCCATCAAAGCAATTTCTTTATCCGAGTCTTCTTCCTCATTTTCCACTATGATGCTCTTCAAGGCAAGACTCTTTTGCTTCTTTTGAGGTGTAGTTGTAAGAGCCTTCCTAGATTCATAGGCCATGAGTCTTCCAATCACTTCGCTTGGCTTCATCTTAGTGTAGTCACTATTTTCCTCTAAGGCCGTCACTTTGGATTCAAATCTCTTGGGAAGCGACCTCATGATTTTTTGCTTGATCCTCATATCCGAATAAGGATCACCAAGTTGGTGACTTTGATTCACTATATCCGTAAGCTTAACTTGGAAGTCATTGAAGCACTCATCCTCATCCATTCTAATGATCTCAAATTGCATTTGGAGGACTTGGAGCTTGGAGTCTTTGACTACCTTGGTTCCTTCATGAGTCGTCTCTAGGATATTCCAAGCTTCGTTTGCAATCCTTTTGGTTTGAATCAATTTGTATTGGTTGTCATCCATGGCACAAAGGATTGCATGCATGGCTTTGTTGTTCCACTTGGATGCCTTGAACTCTTGGGTACTCCATTGCGCCTTTGGTTTGATAACTTTCTCTCCACCTCCCGTAAGAGTCATCATAGGTGGAGTATAACCATCTTCGATCGTTATCCATGCACAATCATGAATTTGACATACATATGCTTCCATTTTGCCTTTCCATGAGGCGTAGTTGACCCTGGTGAGCAATGGAGGGTCTTGTGCTAGAAGCGCCTTTGCCTCCAATTATGTTTCCACTAATTGTGTTTGGGTGAGAATAAAATGAATGCAAACAAGCAAGCAAGACACACTAACAAGAGCAACGGATCTCTTAATTATGTTAAGGAACCCGCTCTGATACCAATTGAAAATAAATATAAAGCGTGTCCTAATAATCTAAAAGGGAGTGGGGGGGGGGGGGGGGTGATGAATAGATTTTAATCAATTTTTACCCAATTTTTACGATAAGTCAATTTAACGAAAAAACCCCAAACTAGTCACAAGGTAAAATCAAGTGTAAACATGCGGAAAATAAAATACACTTGATTTTTATGTGGAAACCCACACGGGGAAAAACCATGGGGTGTTATGTGCGCCACACGCGAACTTCAATCCACTAATTGCAACGGTGATTAAACCTAAGTTGACCACGTCAAACTCTACGATAGCTAACCTACCACTACTATTCGTATGCCTTTAAAAGTGAATCTAGTCCCTTGCTTGCAAACTACCAAATGGTAAATACAAGCCTTGACTCTCTAAGTGAAGAGATTAACAACCTAAAGTGAATAAATGCAATATTCAAAGAGCATAAATGCAAGGTTAGACATTTAAGCTTATCTAGGCATTTAGGCATGGATGAATATGTTTAAGACATTCCTAGATATCATGTAGCTATATGACATGCATACAACCTAGCTATATGTGCAAATCAAATCCTATATGCAAATAGCTATCACAAATAACTCACAAAACACAATAAAAATGCAATTTTGAAACTAGTCAAGTCATAAAAGAGCAATCTTGAAAAGCAAGAACATGTGAAATATGAATATAATGTTCTAGCTACAAGTTATGTGAGTAATGAAGAAAACTCATGAAAAATCATATCTAGAACATGCTAGATGATGTGTGAAGATGATGGGTTTTGGATTTGGATAAGTAAAGATTGGATCTTGGGATTCTCTCCCGTAGAAAATTTTTTTCTCTAAAAAAGTATTTTTTGCTTGCTTAAAATATGTATGTGTCAGAAGAAGAAAATATATATATATATATATATATATTAGGTCATAAAATGTATATATATATATATTTAAGTATAACCACTACCGGGACTAGCAAGATTAGACTCTACAAGCACAGTCCGGAATATTACTCTCACTATTGAAGTGAGGATGCAAATGGTATACAGCTACTCTCACAATTGGAGAGAGGGATACTCCCAGAACTGGGAGAGGACTCTTCACACTTGGAATTGTATAACCAAGGTGGGATTAAGAATATATATACAAATATATATGCACACATATGGTTTTGAACTGTGGTGGCGGAGACTCTCAAGGAGCGTCTGGCCTCTTCGTCTACCCACATTGGCAAGAAGTTAAGTGTTATATATATATATATATTTATACTTTAAAATACTGCACCGTTTGTACATATATATATTTATACTTTAACACGCAAAACGCACAGCTTGGGAGGAGAAATATTGAATGAAAAATGAGAGAATCCTGTGTAGTGAGCTCATGTGAGAGGCTTAAAATGGTCCAATGATATGCTAAGTCAACTCCACTCATGCAATATGCAATCACAACAATCATGAATTCACATGTACCATCTAACACACAATAAAACACCCTTAACAAAACAAAAATGAAAAAGCTAATCAGGTGGCATGAGAATGGCGTGTAGCCAACGCGGACCGAGAGATATTTTTGGCGTGGGTGTGGCGTGTGGCAAACGGGGCAGCTTGAGTGTTGCGCGCCCTTCGCGGCAGTAAGTCTCTTGGTGTGGCTTTCATGCCATGCCAAGCCGACTTCTGTTCCGCACGTTCTTCAGTCTAGTTTTGATATCGGAACTCGGAATTCGATTCTGTCATCGGAATATAGATTTGGATTCAATCATAAATATGAAAAAATATATAACTTTCCACTCTAAGCTCGGAATTGAATTCCGATTTCTGATAAAAACACAGAATGACCAAAATGTCTCAGAAATCATCTGAAACATATAGACAAGTCTCTGAATCGCTTGAAACTCATCTAGGGACAAATCCACACACGGTTAGACTCGTAAAAATACGAAAAATCTCAAAAATATATTTCTTTGAAATATAATGAGATTTTACCAACCATACCAAAACAAACACAAATACTAAAATGCATGAGTTATGTGTGTGCACTCTAAATCTCTTCAATTAAGAGTCAAGATAAGTAAATTACCTTCCTTGAAGCTCTTGATGTCCACAATGAGGTCCATTAGCATTTGAGGGGATTTCTTCAATCCTAAACTACTCTTACATATTTGAATCCCATTGTGATTTTGTCAACGAAATAAGCCAATCAAAAACTGAGACACTTACAAGTGTCATTCTTGGCATTGCATTTAGGGGGAGTTGAGAGAGAGTAACCCTTGTTGGTATTGCATTTAGAGGGAGTTGCATTGCATGATTACATTATTTGATTGTGTTTTTTTTAAGGCAATTGCAAATGCTCTTTCTTGTTATAAGCACCTCACACACACTTGCTCTTGGAAGATATTCTTTTCTTGTTAATTGTGTGTAGGTTGGATCTTTTCTACAAGCTTTGGATTGACTTGAAGATGTTCAAGACTTAGACTGAGCTTTATTGTAATGTAGAAAAAATTTTGTTGACCAACCATTTTTTGTTTTTGTGAGGATGCTATGTAAGTAGTGGTTTTGTCATGAAATAGCCAAAGGGGGAGATTGTAAGTGCCTCAGTTTTTAATTGGCTTATTTCGTTGACAAAATCATAATAGGGTTCAAATATGTAAGGGTAGCTTAGGATTGAAGAAATTCTCCTCAAATGCTAATGGATCTCATTGTGGACATCAAGAGCTTTAAGGAAGGTAGTTTACTTGTCTTAACTCTTAATTGAAGAGATTTAGTTGCATACACACACTACTTTAGCATGCATGTGTGATTATTGCATTTTGAGTGTATGTATGTCACAATTCACACTTGCACAATTGTCTGTTTGAAGTGAGTATGTGTGCAGTGTGCTAGTCATTTACCCGTGCAGACCCGCGCATTGCGCTAGACGTCATGCACCGGACTAGCGCACACACCAGGTTAACCTTGGCAGAGTATGTGCGCTGGTCGTGCATTGGACGTCATGCGCATCACACCAGCGCAATCTTCCCAGAGGTTGTGCGCTGGTCATACGTATGACGACCAGCATACATACTAGCGCAATAGGTGAGAATCTGAAACGTTTTTTTTTTTTTTCAAAACGATAGTACTTCACTTGGATCTAATATATATATGTCTTGGTAGCCTTTGGTCGTTTTTTAGAGCAAAAATTACATATTTTGAGAGTAAAAGAAGTGACTTAAAAGCAAAGGTATCAAGACTTGATCTTTATGATTCAAAACACAAAACCCATCATCCTTTCATGATTCATACATCATCTAGCATGTTTTAGGTATGATTTCTTAGGGGTTTTCATTGTTTCTCACATGACTTGTAGTTAAAACATTATCTTCATCTTTTACATGTTCTTATTTTACAAGATTGCATATTTATTACTTGACTAGTTTCAAGAATGTTTTTTTAATTATGTATTGTGAGTTGTTTGTGATAGATATTGCATATATAGGACTTGATTTGCACATATAGCTAAGTTGTATGCATGTCATATAACTACATGATATCTAGGAATGCCATTGACATGTTCATCCATGTTTGGATTAGCTTAAATGTTTGCCCTTGCATTTATGCACTTGAATATTGTTCATATTCACCTTAGGTTGTTTATCTCTTCTCTTTGAAAGTTAAATCTTGTGACTATCGGTGAGTAGTGCTCAAGCATCTTATGTCTAGAATCACTATTAGAGGCCCGTTGGGTAGTAGTGGTAGATTAGTAACCGTGGAGGATTTGACGTGGTCAACCTAGGTTGTAAACACCATTACAAGTAGTGGATTTGAGGACCGTGTGTGGCGCATATAAAAGCTTATGGTTTTTCTTTGTTGAAGGTTTCTATGTAAAAATCATGCGTTATTTAATTTCCGCATTTTACACTTGATTTTAATTTTGACTGGTTAGGGGTTTTTATTGAATATTGACTAATTAAGAAAATATGGTAATTAACTTGATTAAAATCTATTTACCCCCTCTAGATATTAGTAGACACATTTCATATATATTTTCAATATATTTACACACATTAAATATAATAATTCTTTTCAAAAAAAGAAAAAAATTGATTTCCAAAAAACATCTAAAATAAATTAATATCATCCACTTATTTACCAAAATGTCACTCATTAAAAAATTTGATTTTCAAAAAAACATTTAAAATAAATTAATGACATCCCTTTAATTACCAAAATGCCACTCATTGAATGAAATTAGATGGAATTAAATGGAATTGGATGGAATGACCATTAGTGTCACAAAGTTCGCCAAAAATGACCATTTTGGAACAACTTTCCAATTCAATGGCCATTTTGACAACATGTCATCAATTCGATGGCCACCGGGGAATTATACCTATTTTTTACTTGAAAACTGAATTTTGGGTGTTCTCTCTATATTCTAAAGAATTAAAGTAAGGTTTCAAATTGTTGTTTTAGTGGGTGTTTGTTGTTTGGGTTTGTTGTGGCTTGTTGGTTTGTTATTCCTTTGTTCCCTGTTTTGGTTGTGTTATCAAAAAATCGTCACTGGAGTGAGTTTCTAAATAATAACTTTTAAAGGGACCACAATCATGAAAGACCACGATCTGGAAGGGTATCACGTAGTTCGATACCTGCACAATATCAATAAAAACAAACTAGACACGAGGATGATGGTAAGTTAGAAGAAAATAATGTATGTATTCATATATTAGCAAAAGATGAGATACAACTCTTTGATCCCTCCAAACTAGATATCAATACAATGATGATTTATACTCTTTAGGAGAATTCTAACACAGTTGGAGATGGTGAAATCGTACGAGTCGATAAGTAGAAAAACTATGGATCTTTCCTTCTCAATTTTCGATCCCCTTCTCTAGACATGACCGTCCTCTTTTATTCCCTCCCTCTTGCCAATCAAATCCCCCTAATTTAGATCAAATTGATTGAACGTGTTAGAGGAATTGACAAGCGTTTAATGGAGAGATTGATTTACGCGGGAATGGCTCCCTTTAATGTCGCCATGTTTCCGTTTATATTCGAAATATAAATCAATCAATTTGATTTTAGGTCTCATTTATGGCGGTTTCAACGGGTGAATCAACCCTTTCCTTCCACGTTACTTGAAGAAGAAGTCTAGCCATGTACTTGCGTAGCATCCCTCTTCTAGTTCAATATGGGAAACAGGGTACAACATTCTTATTCGGTAGCTTATTCTTCTGATATTCTTGCTGCCTGGTAGGTTAGTTCTAGGAGGAACCGGGGTACCAGGGGAGTATAATAGCGGGGTACCAAGATACTGTGGTGAGGTACCCGAACGAGGTGGTGGTAGGATATCTGAGTATACTAGTGGGGTACCTAGGTGTAGTAGTAAGGTACCCGGATAGAAGTGGCGGAGGTATACCCCGATAAGGTGGTGAGGTACCAGGACTTGGAGGCGGGGTACCCAGATGTGGCAGAGGGGTACCTTGACATGACAATAGGGTACCTCGGAGTCTATGATAGCAGGATCTTTTGTTTCTTGTAATATCCTGTTATATTCGATGTAGCCTCCTTCCTGAGATGGCGGGGTACTTCTTTGGCTTCCTCCTAACTCTCATCTTAGTGGAAAATTCTTCTTTGAACCCCTGCCATTTTTGGCAGTTAACAGATTGTTAATAAAATCTTGCTATTTTAAAAAAAAAAGTTACTGTCATAGAAGAAAGTTTGTATTGGGTACAAGTTTGATCACGTTCTCTTGTTATTCTTTTTTTTTTTTTTGGAAGAGTAATTGTTATTTTCCAATTATTATTTTCCTTATCGTAATCGTTGTTAAAATTTCTCGCATGAACAATTTAACATTGCACTAGGTGATAATGGAACCATTGATGGCCAAGGATCGGTTTGATGGGATTGGTTCAGCTCTAAATCCTTAAATTACAGCTGTCCTCATCTAGTGGAACTTATATCATCAGGACACATAATTGTTTAAAACCTTACTTTCTTGAATTTTCCTGCATATAATATCCATCTAATCTATTGCAGGTATGTTAGCTAAAGCCACTGAGACTTCAATGGTACATTCTTTAAATTATTAGACGTTTTTTTTTATTTTTTTTTATTGGGTGTATTAATAACTTATGAAGGTCTATAAATAAATTATTTTAAAATAAAAATATTTATTTAAATAAAAATACTTTATCATATTTATAAATGTCAATATCTTTACGTTAAAAATGTACGGATGAGATATTTCCGTAAGACGAGGGACAGGGAGGAACCATTTCTTGTGCTTTGCTTCATGAAATTGAAAAGTAAGGTATCTTTAAATTTTTTTTTATCATTCGAATACCGAAGCAAAGAATAGATAGAGATATATTTTGAAGATCAGTACACCACACGTGGCTAACGAACACAAATCAAAACTCTTCCACCAGGAGTCAGGAGAAGGTCCTGGATGCATCCGATGCTGATACGGCAGCATCAGAGTGGGCGATGCAACATGGATGACGCTGCACCCAAGTTTTAGCCCTTCCACTAGACCACTAGTTGTAGTACTCACATCAAAAACAAAAAACAAAAAAACTCTCTCACAGACACCAGTCACTGCAATGGATTCTCTCCGTCTGCATCTACTGGACTCTTCCGCTGCTCGCCTCTATAATCCGAAGCAGTTCAAATTCATGAATAAAAATGTATTTCGTTTTAATTCCAGAATATCTTTTCCTTTTCACCATCACAATCACAATCACTTGCCTAGTGTCGTTTGTGGCGTTTCCTCTACCGAATCCAGGTATTTTTTTTTTTTTTTAATCTGTTTCGTTTTGTCGTGTAGATTCTTACCTTGGAATATTTCTTATCGGTAGTAGAATGAATTTATGTTAATTAGTATATATATATATATATATATATAAAATTATGTGGAATAAGCTAGTTATATCATCTGCAATGACTGTTATGTCTATCATTGGGTTGCTTTGTTTGTGTCAGAGAGAAAGAGAAGAATGAAATGAACTTCAAAGCCAGTTCAGGACTTGGCAACGTGCGACTTAGAGTTAGGTTAGATCACCAAGTTGAATACGGTGAAAATGTTGCGGTTTTAGGGTCGACAAAAGAATTGGGATCATGGAAGAAGAAAGTGCCATTGAATTGGACTGAGACTGGATGGGTATTTGACTTAGAGCACAAAGGGGGTGGCTCTGTTGAGTTTAAGTTTCTGATTCTAGGAAAGGACAATACTGTCATTTGGGAAGGTGGCGATAACCGGGCCATGGAACTGCCCAAATCTGGAAATTTTGGGATAATTTGCCACTGGAATGTCACTCGGGAGCCTCTGGATCTGTTGCCTATGAGTTTGCAGGAGAGTGAGGGGGACATGGAAGATATTGGTAAGAATTCTTCGGCTATAACTGATGCTGCACCGGAAGCTCTTCTAGAGAGTCAGACAAGTCCTTTTGTCGGACAATGGCAAGGGAAGAATATCTCCTTCATGCGTTCAAATGAGCATCGGGACCGAGAAACTGAAAGAAAATGGGACACTTTGGGCCTCGAGGGGTTGGCTCTAAAGTTGGTAGAAGCTGATCGGAATGCAAGAAATTGGTGGAGAAAGGTAATGTTCCTGATTATGACCTATCTGAATATTTCTGAAATATTTTGTCATCAGTCATAGCTGTATTTCCTTCCAAAAACATTTAACATATTTTCTACTCACCTGTAATGGTTTAATTATAAATAGCACAAAATTAAGAGAATGAAGGACTTGTTTCTTTAATGGATGTATTGTATCACGGAGAAGGCAATGAGCCAATGAATTTATATTTTCATTCCACTGGCTTACAGCTGTTGGATAATAGATTAGTTCTATTTGCCTTGTCTTCTATGGTTTGTTATCTTAGATGTATTTTTTTTTGGGTGCAATCCATAAGTTATCATTATGAGATTGTTTCTGTTCATATGAGATGACTTGTTTTGTACAATTCCCTTGCTGACTCACTCTTCCTTCTGCCCTTCCCACTCACTGCATTCTACAGCACCCAATTAAAGAAAAAAAAAAAAAATAGAAATAGAATAAGAAAGGAGTTTATATTGAATTCTTCATCTAACATTTTCATATCTTTCTTCTGGTGAAAGCTTGAAGTTGTACGTGACCTTATTGTTGAGAATATGCAAAGTGGGGATCAGTTGGAGGCTCTCATATACTCTTCTATATATCTTAAGGTTCTCTCTCTTTCTCTCTCTCTCTCTCTCTTCGTGTTACTTTGTCTCTGTTTGTTCCAGCAATCTCATTGCCCATCATTGTTTATGCAGTGGATTAACATAGGGCAAATTCCTTGCTTCGAGGATGGAGGCCACCATCGACCAAATAGGCATGCTGAGATTTCAAGGCTAATCTTTCGCGAATTAGAAAAAATTTCTTGTAGGAAAGAAACTTCATCTCAGGTGGTCTCTTGTTTGGACATGAATTTGAAATAACTAATATTCCAGTCTTTCTTTTTTCACTTCTTGAAAGTTATATTGTGTTCTTACTGTTGATTGTTTGGTAGGTCCAGTAGATTGATTCTATAACAAACTTATTGGTTTTTAATTTGTCATTCTTATAAAGCTTTTCTTGGTTTTTGTCAAACCTGTAACTTAGTTTGCTTTCTCTCCATTTTCTAATTTTTGATATAAACATGACTCATTGTTTTTTGCAATTTTAAGGACTTGGAATTTCAACAATTCTGGATCCGTAGAGGACTACATTACACTACAGTAGTGAAACTTATTGAAGTTTTGACTCCAATCTTCTCTTTTAGTCCAGAATACAATGTGTATTTACTTAGCTGGCTTTAGAATGTCTGGTCCATATATTGATCTTGAAATAGAAAATATTGAACAACTTACACCAACCAAACTATCTGAGGTTTGCTATTTTACACTCAAAATCAACTTATCGATAAACTGAGAATGATCTCCCTTGCTGTTAGTATTTGACTGTTAAATGTGATCGTTGATCGTCTCAGAAGGGTTAAAAAAATGGAAACAACCCTAATTTAAAAATAAAATTAGATCTCCACTGTCTATCTTTGAAATGGATGGTGGAGATCAATTTATAAGAAAAAACAGAGATTTAAAAAAAATGAAAAAAAAAAAATATACGCTGCATTTGTTTTATTTATTTATTTATTTAATGAAAAAATGGCCATTTTTCTATTTCACTTTTGTTGTTGCTGTGATGTCTCAAATGTTTTGGGGTTCTGTCACTTCTGTGAGTAGCAAAGTAGCTAAAAGTGTTTGGGTTTGTCTCAAGTGGTGGTTTCACGTTTTTCTCTTTCCAAATTTTAAGTGTTTTAGTGTGTTTGTAGGATCTGTTTGATTGTAGTTATGGTTGTTCCTAGATCCTGACTGAAACTCATGTGGCCCAGAACCGACCAAATCAATCCGAACTTGAACCGAATAGGTTTTGTTCTGATTGGTTTTCCCTTGCAATTTTGGTCTGTTCAGTTTTCATTATAGAAAACCGACCATTTGTCGGTTTGGTTCCTGGGCTGACAAATGCCCACCCGTATCTAAGATGGACAGTGGAGATACATCAAAATATAGAAATTGAAAAAAAAAATGAGTGGAGATCCTACAAAGAGGAGGCTCGATTCTTCCCTTGGAGCCATCAAGGAGAGGCTCGAGCCTCCTCCACCGCCGATGAGCCTCCCCATTTTGGCTTCAGGGGAGGCTCGAGCCTCTTGGAGATCCAGATCTCCACCCATCTCTCTCTCTCTCTCATTTTCATTTTCTATTTTTAAAATGTGTTTCCACTGTCCATGTCATAGATAGACAGTGGAGATCCACATTTTTTTTTTTTTTTTTTTTTTTAATGTCTATTTAAAAAAAAATTTGGATGAAATGACGAAATACCCTTCCATCTGTTAACTTTGATTAATGGCAGGGTATGTCATCATCAGTTTTTGAATAAGTGGATTTCAAGTGTAAAAGATCAAAACTCAAGTAGGTTAGGTGTAATTGTTTTGGAAAATATTTTAATCCCAGAAGGCAGCATGAGTGGTAAAAGGCCTTTGACTCAAACCAAGAGGACATGCATTCAAATCCTTTTGGGGGGCCTCCTATCTGAGATGTATAATATTCCACTTATTTCCTAATTACTAAATTTGTAGAGTTTGACACTGTTCCCAGGTAGTGAACAAAGAAAGATCGGTGGATTTCTAAATATAAAAAGTAGTAAATGTAAATTACGTGTGTTTTTATCTTCAAAGCTGATATTATTATGTGGTATGATGTTTAGGAAGTACTCGTTATTCGTAAGATCCATCCTTGTCTACCTTCTTTCAAGGCAGAGTTCACTGCATCTGTTCCTCTAACTCGAATTAGAGATATTGCTCATCGGAATGATATCCCTCATGACCTCAAGGTAATTATTGCACAGAGATTATGCGGGGTGTGTGTGTATATGCCTCTTTTTTTTTTTTTTTTGGGGGGGGGGGGGTGTGGGGTGGCGTTCGGCGGGATTCAATGTAATCAGTTAAGTTGTGTTGATAGTTTCCTGTATTTTATGTCCAGCAAGAAATCAAGCATACAATACAAAACAAGCTTCACCGCAATGCTGGCCCAGAAGATTTGATTGCCACAGAAGCAATGCTTGCAAGAATTACCAAGAACCCGGGAGAATATAGTGAAGCATTTGTGGAGCAATTCAAGATTTTTCATTATGAGCTGAAAGATTTCTTCAATGCTGGAAGGTTTGTTCTGTGACATTTTAAACACTTATTCTCCTTAGATTAGAATTTTTATTTCCCATTTTGACTTTATTATTCTCATTCTTTCCTTATTTATTTATTTATTTATTTTTTTTTTCCATTTTATATTATATCAAAGGTTCTTTCTATACAAAAGCTAGTTGTAGTTTACGTATCTGCTCACATAAATTTATCTGCAGTCTGAAAGTTCTTATTTCAACTTTTAACTGAAAGGAAACAACTAAAGGATGCTTTTAATTGCTCTTGGGTAAAATGAATTTGAGATGTAAGGAAACGTTTTTCCATTTTCAATACAAAATCCAAAACATCTTTCACACTTGTTCTCTATTTTTGAAAAGTAAATCAGAAATCAGCTAAAATAAACTTCTAAAGCAATTATCGACCCTTTCTCGGTTGTCTCTGAAAAAACCTTTCAACATCAATTTTAAACCGAAAAAACCTGTTAATTAGATTTTGGAAAAAAAGAAGTGACAATGAATGTGAATTCAAGAAATGTTTTAGCTTTTACTTTCAAATGCAAACTACATCCTTTTCCTTTGAATTTTCATCATTGAACACGAGCAATGGTTGGGTCATGGTGGGCCTATGGAGTGTGAGAGCTTGTTGAAAGATTGATTTGTTCCATCTTTCTTTTTGCATGGTTGATCTTTGTTTTACTTGCAAAATTAATTTTGACGGTCCTTTGATATTATCTTTTATGGATTTCAAACTTAGAAGCTGTAGAAAAAAGTTTAAAAGGAAGGGTTCTTTTGTTTGTTTTTTATCTAAACACTAAATATGCTTGAATTTTATTGAAGACTCATTAGGGATTGAAATGTGAAACCTGAACGACGTGTTTGTTTTTCTTTTTCTGACATTTGTATATAAGTGTTGATTGTTTGTTTTCTAAGATAGAAACATTTGAAAACAAATAATAATATGATTGTTTGTTTTCTAAGATAGAAACAACTATTTGCTTTGTATTGATTTTTTTTTTTTTTTTTCCAATGACAATTGCTATGTATTGTTATTTGATATGATACAAAGTTACAAACAACTAATAATATTGATATTGATAACATTTCATAAATTAAAATTTGACTAGGTAAAGTATTATTTTATGTAGTAATATCTTATAAAAATATCAAATTCATGTAATTCAAAATTATATATGTTTCTTTTAATTTATAAAAAAATACATATATAAAATTTATTGTACAAAATAAACAATTTATTTGCAGCATATAAAAGTTTGAAAATTTGGAGGATATATGATTAAAGATAAAATTGAAAATATATTAATTTTAGGAGGATAGTTTAGAAAGAAAATATTTTAAATATAATTCAATGATTTGGTGTCAAGCGATTAGTCAAAATTTGAAACTTTTTATATCAAATTTTAAGTTATTTGACCACTTAAAAAACAAAGAAAACAACTTAATCAGTCCAATTTAGATCCATTTAGTGATAGGTGAAAAAAAACAAACGACCTCTTAGTGTGAGAAACTGAGAAACGCGACTGGGAGGCTGAGTTTGGGGATTGAGTTTAAAGAGAATTAAAGAAGGTTTCAACAAAGGATAATTGGTACTTGTAGCCTACCACTTGGCACTTTAAAAGTTTTGAGATTTAAAACTAAGTAATAGATCCCTTGCTTTTTATATGTTTGCATGGTTGCCTTTTTATCTCTCTTTTTTTGTTTAATTATTATTTGATAAATATGTTTTGAGGCAAAAAGAACTATATGTGATAAAGTTTTAGTTGGCTCATCGCACTTAAAATTAGAGTGAATAAACTGGATTAAGATTATGTATATGATACAATTCAATCTTTTTAGTTTTATGGTTACAATTTATGTTAAGTAGTTTGTTATAACATTCTTACCAGATGCATACATTTTACTTTTTCTTTCCCAAATACAAATATTGGAAGTGTTTTCATCATATTTTTTTTTATTTACAATCTACTATTGACCAAAAAAAAAGGCTACCAAATGCATTCATGAATCTTGAAAGTTGAAAACACCTAATTCAATTTTTTTTGTTATCATTCTATAAATACATTTTAAAAAAAATATTGTATTTATGTTCCACTTATTGATCCTATTATTCTGACAAAAGCTTTATCTAAAACAAATGTTTTTGATAGAAAATCTAATAAAATTGGGTTTTAAGGTCGTCAACCTCAATTTGACCTAGTGAGACAATGGGCCCTTTTTGATTATGTAAATCAGAAATGACTAAAAATTGTTGGATGAAGGGTTTATTAAGGAAACAACCTAATCAAATTGGTATTGTTGGAGGGTTCATTAAAAATATCGGTTTTTTTTTTTTTATTTTTTAAAGCCACTTATGTTACTGGCAACCATGTTCTGCAACAACTTAGGCAGGAAGCATAACTGACATCAGTCAAATTTATGTGAATTTGTTATTCATTCAACATAACCATTGTTTTTTTTATTGCGATTTAATCTAAAATGACATGAGGCATATACTCATTTTGAACTCTAACTAGATTTCATGAATTAGTTATGTTCATTGTTTTAAAAAATGGCGCCTCTATCTGTTTTATGCCTCACTACCTGTTATTGAGGCTTACGCCTCAATGTTGTGAGGTGTACACCTTACAACTAAGCCTCAATTTAGAATTTTTGTTTTTTGGGATTTTCAGTAATTTAATGGCCAATTTGGGTGTTTTTTAATCAGAAAATTGAAATTTTATCTGGCCCCCCAAGTGCGTTAGCATAGTGCAACAAAACTAATTCAATCTTAACAACCTAACATGAAGATGCATCGATAATGTTATGAAGTTGATTTTGTTTGAGTTGGGGATAGCTATAGCCTAGAAACTAATTTGAACATTTTTGTTGTTAGTATGATGATTGCATATTAATTATATTATGAACTATGTCGTGTTATTGATTGTTTGTAAAGTTCTAAACCTTACATTTAGCTTTGTAACTTGATATCTATAGGATTAAATAGGTTGTTAATGATTATTAATGTGATTATGTGATTATTGGTAGATTTATGAAATTTTATTTGCTTTATATATATATATATATTTATCTGTTTTAACTATCCTTTGTGAGGCTTACGCCTCGCCTCATTAGAAGGAAATGCCTCAATAGTAAAAACGTATTTTAAAACATTGGTTATGTTTCTGGAATTGTAAAAAAACCATTCATGAAGTTTTGAAAATACCTTCTCTTTATATTTTATTAGAAGTTCTGTATTCCTTTAGTGATAAAAGTATCCAACCTTTAACCTGAAGAAGTTAATCTGGTTTCAAAAGTGTGTTTGTTTGAAGGAGGAACATCAATTAGAATGATCCTAGGTTAGGTTAATTATACATCTCATTACAATTTTGCGCTTTTGTAGCCTTGGTGAACAGCTGGAATCAATCAGAGAATCTTTGGATGAACGGGGACTTTCAGCTCTCACATTGTTTTTGGAGTGCAAAAAGGTAAGTCATTGATTCCTATTTGTTATTTGGATTATATTAATAGAAGCATTTATATGTGGTTATGTGAATCTGCCTGTATATCTAACTTTTAGTCTTTTACCAAACTAGACCTTGATTAAAAGTTCTAACATTACACATGTTTACTATTCCCCAGCTTCTACACTGATTGTGCCACATATTACAAGATTTGTACTTTTCATGATGTTATTTAGAGACTATAGTTCTTGGTGTAATGGTGTCATTTCTGCTAGTAAGTAATACAAGCTCTTTCTGGCAATGTCGAAGTTTCAGAGAGGGATAATTAGGATTAGATTTCAGTTATTTAAATATTCATTCAGAACCTGAATTCTCCTTTACCATCCAATTCACCATCCAGCTTTACTGTTTGAACCCTGAAAACTTTGGTTTCTTTCCACATTTTGATATCAAACCATTTCCCATCCATTATACTATTATAAGCCTAGTATTTTGGATATATTTCTGATCTTTTAACCTTCATTTAATTATCAAAACATGTAAGAAAATTCAAAATTCTGATGCTGTTCAACATCAGTTGTGAGATTACTTTTTGATGATGAACTTTCTTTAATGTATGATAATCTTGTTTCTAGTGAATGGTGACCACTGAGAAGTGGAAGATTGAACTTTGTTGTTGGATTGGTAGGGCTTGTGAAGATTAGCATCTCACTTCCTTGAGAGGTGTATGGGAAAGTATAGCAATAGATGATGATTCTCACTTCCTTGAGAGGTGTATGGGAAAGTATAGCAATAGATGATGATGATCTTCGATAAATGGAGCTTTTTTTTTTTGAAGTTACTGTGCTTTGGCTTTCTTGACCATTTCTATGTTGCTCTCAGTTAGAGAAAAATGGAGCATGTTTCATCATCAATAATAAATAAACTTTCACCATTATTAAGTGCATAGTTGTGATAAGTATATGACTATGTAAAGTTAATATTTAGTAGACCATGTACAGTTCCAACAGTTTACAATTATATCATGGTAAGATTTATGGACACCTTTTCAATATTCTTTTGTATAGTATTCTCTTCTTTCTTGCTGGACTGACCTCGTTTGGTGGTTCACCTCATGCACCTTCTCCATTTCAATACAGTTTCTATTTCCTAATATAAGAAAGTTGTATCATGGTACAAAATATCAGTGATGCTGTACGTATATGTGAGAAATATCTGACAAACTTTCATTTATTTCTCAAATTCTACCACTCGTTCTATTATTTTCCATACTTTTTGTTCTAGAATGAAGATAGTAAAACTACTATTCACTTGGTACTTGAGGAGAAAGTATATATTGGCATTTTGATCAAGTTTATTAACTTCCAATGTTTGAATATTGACATCATTATCTGACATTGCAAAGCAACCAGAAAAATATCATCCTTGCTCTGCACTTACCTCTCAGCAGTTGATCAAATTGAAAATTAAAAAAGTGAAAATAGGATTTAAGGGAAAACAAACTTTTTGTTGATTTGTCACACTATTTTGGGATGTTTGCAATTTGTCTTATCCATTCTGATTTCGGCTTTAAATGATAAGAAGCATCTATGTATTTCCAGAGTTTGGATAGTTCAGAAGAATCAAGGAATACTTTTGAGTTAATCAAAACCATGCAATCTTTGAATGCTCTGAGAGAGAGAATTTTTAAGGGCCTTGAAAGTGGCCTTAGGAACGATGCTTCTGATGCTGCAATAGCCATGCGACAAAAGGTGAGTTGATTCGTTGACATTTTAACATGAGCTATTGATTAACAAAGTGTAAAGTTGGAATATGATGGTCCTATTACTTAAACCTTTTCTTTTCTTCGTTGTTCCTTGTGGGTGGGGGTTGTTACAGTGGCGACTTTGTGAGATCGGCCTCGAGGACTATTGTTTTGTTCTTTTGAGCAGGTACTATAACCCCTTCCCCTTCGTTGAGACAAGTTTTTCTTGGATTTCAATTATTATTATCATTAATGTGTGTCAAATCTCATGTCGTTACTACTATTTTGCGCTTTTATCTTCTAGCTTAAGCTTTTGGTTTAATGATTACTGAATAGGTATTAGAGACGGTTTTATTTGCAGTGTCTTGGTTCAAGTCTACTGGATTATGAATTGTACATTGTAATAAGGTTAAGATATGTTTCATTTATTGAGTTTATAACAAAAATAAAATGCAAAAAAATAAAAAATAAAATGAAAAAGAGAGGGAGTTGAAAAATATTCTAGTTATGGATGACTTTTTTTGAAACAGTTATGGATGACTTGCAAGTCTAATCTATCACTTTATATACTTCTAACAGAATTTGCATTTTTTTCTCAGAAAAACAAAGACAAAACGTATGATTGGCCTAAAAAACAACCTAGAAATTGTCTTTACTTGAATGATTTGTATTCCTTCTTTAGTCTTTCATCAACTTATTTTGTGATTGTTCTGTACAAAAAGCTTTTATCTTGACAAAATCCCAATTGGAATTGATTCTGTGACCAATTGTCCATACCTTTTCCAGGGAGATGAGACGATACTGAGCTGAAAGCCATTGGCTTCTGTATACTGTTCATAAACTTGATTGGAGTGATATACAAGTTTAGTAAATGGCATTTATGAGTGGAGATGTATAATCGTTCCTGGGCTATTTGTAGTTGTGTCTAGAGTTATTCGTCCATTCATGCTAATTACGATTATTATATTGGGAGTCATGGGAATGTTCTTTACATCAATCTGTGTAGACCGGGCAGTCATGAAATGCTCACTCATATCTGAAAATGGGCAGAACAATAGTATTTTCTCGAGCAACATTGTGTTTTCATCCATGAACAAGTAATATGGCTTTATGCTAACAGAAAATTCACAATGATTGGAGAGCCTCTGGAGAGAGTAGTGATGAAGAAAGATGTTAGATTTGTTTAATTATTACTTCATTTTAGAACTTAGTGATATGATTTGTTTGAGTTGGATTATTACTTGTT
This sequence comes from Acer negundo, assembly GCA_035582765.1. Classification (NCBI taxonomy): domain Eukaryota; kingdom Viridiplantae; phylum Streptophyta; class Magnoliopsida; order Sapindales; family Sapindaceae; genus Acer; species Acer negundo. The sequence goes on from CM069233.1 coordinate 23,810,421, forward strand.
TGATTGGGTGTTGGGGGTTGAGGGTTGAGGGTTGGGGTTCGGACCTAAAAGAAAATACATTCGAGCAAGATTTTTTTTTTATACTATTTTTTTTTTTAGGATTAATGCTCATTGTTCCAGTTGATTTGTAGATTCCTCAATGCTCTTGAGGCCAAGGGAGGGACTCGTTGGCTTGCTGAGATTGTGGAATCAAAAAATGCAAGTTCTTGGGATGACCCACTTGGTGTCCTAGTTGTTGGTGTTCATCAGCTAGGGTTATCTGGTTGGAAGCCAGAAGAATGTACAGCTATTAGAAATGAACTCCTTGCCTGGCAAGAGAAAGGCTTTCTTGAAAAGGAAGGTATCTTTCTTATCTCCTTAACTGTAGTAGTTCTGCAAACATTTAAAATATTCAGTGAATGCATATGCATGATATATCTCCAATTCTATGTTTACCGAAGGGAGTGAAGATGGCCAGAGAATATGGGCATTAAGGCTTAAAGCTACTCTTGATAGAGCAAGAAGGCTAACAGAGGAACTTTCTGAAGCACTCCTTCAAATATTCCCCCCAAAAGTGCAGGTATTACTGATTTTTTTTTTTTTTTTCTCCTTCTGATGAGCTTAAAGTTCAATGTGCTGTGCAAAAAGCTTGTATGTCAGCTTGGGATATTATTGAATGATGATTCAGTCAAATGCTTTTGTACTTTTCCTTTGCTATGGTCCATTAACGTTTTTGTAACACAATAAAATGTTCTAAATTAGATAGTCTTGAAAGGTGCATCTAATAGTAAGGATGTTTATACGATTTTTCATGACTATCAGCCTACATAAATCTATATCACTATGTGTTCCTCTCAACCAGTGAAGCAATGCAAGAATTCTATAATTTTGAAACAAATGAACATAAAATTCTGACTAAAAATAATTTCTGGCTCTTCCAGGTTCTAGGAAATGCTCTTGGAATTCCTGAGAACAGTGTAAGGACATATACTGAGGCTGAGATTCGTGCTGGGTATGCTGTGCTCTTAAATTTTTGGGAATCTAATCTGCTTCTGAGGCTGATATAAATCACATTGGAGCTTTCTGATGTTTTAGTTGACTGATTATTTAAATAATATTGATATCTAATTGTTTAATGGCAAATTTTCATCTGTAGGGTAATTTTTCAGGTTTCAAAGCTCTGCACCCTTCTTCTGAAAGCTGTCAGAAGCACACTTGGTTCTCAGGGTTGGGATGTTCTTGTTCCGGGAGATGCTCTTGGAAAATTAGTTCAGGTGCAGTAAATTACTTCCGGTGTGAAAGGATTAATTTATTATAATAACATTACTAGCTATGCACATACTCTAAAATGTAAATTTCAGCTGAGGTTTCTTGCTTTAGATTACTAAATTATCTATGCATTAGAAATAGATAGAGGAAAAGTGATGTTAAGTTGTTTCATATCCCTTAGATTTGGCATTCATGCACAGGGATTAATACAAGTGAGTGAGGGGGTTGGATAGCTTAGAGGGGAAAACTTACCAATTATCTTACATTGAGGACAGATAAAAGATAGCTTTTAGCGGAAGTAGTGTTCAAAGAAGAAATAATTTGGAGACTTATATGGGCCAAAGAAGGGGATAGCAATTCCAATTTCAATTGAATAGTCCAGGGAAGAAAAACAAGGAATTTCATATCTACATAGGGACTAGATTGGAAGGAGAAAGGGCTTTAAAGAAGGAGGTTTTGGAATATTTTCAGAAGCTATAAACTCTAGACAAGACATTGAGTGACCTACAATTGAGGGGCTGGAGTGGCAAGACTATCCTCCTCCCATGCAGCTTGGTTGAAGAGACCATTTGAGGAAGGGTTTAAAATATCTGTTCAGGATTGCTCTATAGACAAATCTCGAAGCCCTGATGGCTTTTCCTTGGTTATTTAAAAAATGCTGGGAAATTTTAAAAGGAGATTTAAATTTTCTTTTTTAAGGATTTGATCATTAAAACTGCTACATATGAAACCAATATTTTAAAAGGGGATTTTATCAAAGTGAGTTTCTTTCCTTAAGGCTTAGAGAGGTTTAGGGAAACAACTTCAGTTACCTAGTGAGTTTTTATGAAAGACCCTCAAATCTTAGATGTTGTGTTAGTGGCAAATGAGCTTGGGAAAGGTTATGATCTAAAGAGTGATCACCAAAAAAGAAAAGATAAGATGAATGTTGAGTTATTTTCAGCAATAGGTAGATGAGAATCTAAATCATATGACCGTTTGTATTATGGATACTTGAATAGTTGATGTGCCGGACATTAATGAATAGTATAATTTTCTTAAAATATAAATTTTTGATATTATAAGTCCCGGTGAGACTCTCAAAACAAAAATTTTAAATTCCAGGTTGTAATATTGATGTCAACTTCAGTTAGCTTATATGTATATAACTTTTGACTTCAATTTCATTTTGGTCTACTTTGACTTCAGGTTGAGAGCATTATCCCTGGATCATTGCCATCGTCAATAGAAGAACCTATTATACTTGTTGTCAACAAAGCTGATGGTGATGAGGAGGTTCTGTATCATTAACATATTTTGAATTTAGCTGTTATCACAGAGCACTTAGTGTGAAAATATATTTATTGAATAATTCTCTAATCAGGTCTGGTCCTGAAATTTTTTGTCTTGTCCTTAAAATTATTTAGAGTAAATAAAAAAAAAAAAACTGCACTAGTTCCACCGGTGGGAATTCGTAGGACCTGACGAAAAATTTCAAGACCATACCCGACTAGTGAAGAACCTTATATTTATTTTCATATTATATGTTATGATTTTGTATCTCATTAGACCTTAAATATATAGCACCATGGAACCACTATCAGTTCCTCTTTTTTAACAAATTCAAACCGTAGAAATAGGCTTGATTGCCTTAATCTAATTAATCTGTATATATATAAAAGCAGTCAAGGACTATACAAGGAATCACATCCCACTAATCTAGGAAATCACATCCCACTATACAAGGAATCACATCCCACTAATCTAGGAAACAAAATAGGAAAGACAATAAAGCTACAATAAAGGAGAATAAAACTAGAAACTATAATCTCTAGAAATCAGCATAATAACTAACACCCCCCTTTAAGCTGGGTCGTAGATGTTGATTAATCCTAGCTTGGCACTTAACTCTTCAAATCTGTTTCGAGGTAGGGCCTTAGTTAATATGTCTGATGCTTGCTAATTAGTTGGAATGTAGGACAACTTTAGAATTTCAGCTTCCAACTTCTCTTTAATAAAATGTCTGTCTATTTTGATGTGTTTGGTTCGATCATGATGAACCCGATTCTTAGCAATGCTTATTGTAGCTTGATTATCACAGAACATGTTTATAGGCTTCTCCATAGGCACCTTAAGTTCGGTCAGAACTCTTTTGATCCAAAGCCCCTCACATATTCCATGTGTCATAGCACGGAATTCTACTTCAGCACTGCTCCTAGCCACAACCGATTGTTTTTTGCTTTGCCATGTGGTTAAATTCCCCCAAACAACTGTACAATTCCCAAATGTAGACCTTCTATCCGTGATAGATCCTGCCCAGTCAGCATCTGAGTATAGAGTTACTTCCCTGTTTGCTGTTTTTGAGAAAAACAGTCCTCTTTTAGGTGTGAATTTCAGGTACCGTAGGATTCTCTGTACAGCTATCATGTGTTCCTTAGTAAGATTGTTCATGAATTGACTTACTGCACTTACCGGAAAAGCGATGTCCGGCCTAGTGTGTGAGAGATAAATGAGCTTTCCCACCGGTCGTTGGTATCTTCCTTTGTCTACCGGTGCACTCCTAGTGTCAGCTCCAAGTTTTATGGTCGTATCCATAGGAGTTTCAGCCAGCTTACAGTCGAGCATTCTTGTTTCATGCAGTAGGTCCAACACATGTTTTTGCTGTGAAATCATAATAACCTTCTTTGACCGAGCCACCTCCTTACCAAGAAAGTTCCTGAGATGTCCCAGGTCCTTGATTTCGAATTCCTCAGCTAACCAGCCCTTTATTCTTGGTATTTCATCAAAAAATCTCCTGTTAAGATGATATCGTCTACATAAACAATCAAAATTGCTCGTTGCCCCATTTGAGAGTATTTGATGAATATGGTGTGATCCGATTGACATTGGAAATACCCATGTTTCTTCAACACAAGTGAATCTCTCAAACCAAGCCATAGGGGACTGTTTGAGGTCATAGATTGATTTCTTGAGTCTGTATACTTTATTAATAGTAGCAATTGTCTCTAGTCTAGGTGGTACCTCCATATAGACCTCTTTTGTCAAATCCCCATTTAGGAAAGCATTCTTAACGTTCAGTTGATGCAAGGGCCATTCGAGATTAGCAGTAAGAGATAGTAAGACCTGAATAGTGTTCAATTTTGCCACAGGTGCGAAAGTCTCCTGATAGTCAATTCCGAATGACTGTGTGAACCCTTTTGCCACCAAACTTGCCTTGAGTCTTTCAACATTTCCATCAGCTCATGTTTTGACTGTAAACACCCACTTGCATCCTACAGGATTCTTTCCTTTTGGCAATTCCGTTGGTTCCCAAGTCCCATTCTTCTCCAAGGCTTGAACTTCAATCATAACTGCTTTCTTCCATTCAGGGTTTTTTAGAGCCTCTTGAATATTATTTGAAATTGGAATATTAGCAAGTGTGGTAACAAATGCCCGGAACTGAGGTGAGTCTTTCATATGAAACATAATTGCTTAGGGGATACAACGGATGATTTATGCATTCTCGGTATCCTTTTCTCACGACAATAGGCTGATTTTGAACTCCTTCTGATATTGTTTCTTTTTCTGTTTCAAATGAGTCAGTTTCTGGGATTATAGAATTCGGTTCAGACTCTTGGATAGAGCTAAAATCTATCTGATTTCTTGTTTCTCGCATATTCCCTCTTCTGTGATAGACAATCAGGTCTTTTTGCATGTGAGGTGGATTAGTAGACTAACTAGATTCTATTTGACTTTCTAGAGACTGCTTACTAGTAGGTTGACTGGACTGATTCCTAGAAGATTCAAGGCTGATTTATGGCAGCTGGTTTATCGGAAAATTGGTAACAAGATGTGGTAGCAGATTCCTAGGGAGACTAGGATTGATTGAGGTCTGATTTCTAAGAGAGGATTGAAGATCTTGTGGCTGATTTTTAGGAGATTGACCAGATTTGGGAGATTGACCAGAATGATTTGGATCGAGAGATTGGCTAGGATTGAGATTCCTATTATCATGGAGAGTACCAATTTGACTAGGACAAGAAATAATTTGATCAAGGTTTGTATCCCAAAACAGATATTTACTGTCTTTATTTTGTCCTCCCTCCCCCCCCCCCCGAATATCGGTTTTGGAAAAAAACGGCTTGGTTTCAAAAAAACGTAATATACATTGAATTGTCAAATTTTATTGTCTCTGGACAGTAGCACTTGTATCCCTTCTGAAGAGGAGAGTATCTAATAAATATTCCCTTAACAGATTTAGGATCCAATTTACTACGGTAATATAGATACACATGAATGAAAACCGTGAACCCTAAATTTTTAACGGGATATCGGTTATAAGTCGGGTATGAGGGAAAGCGTTTTTAAAAACTTGACTGGGTGTGGAAAAATTTAAATTGCTTGAAGGAATTCTGTTGATAAAAAATACAGCAGTAAGAACTGCTTCACCCCAAAACGTTTTAGGAACATTGCTAGAAAAAAGTAAAGATCGGGCAATTTCTAAAATGTGACGGTTTTTCCTTTCAGCAATTCCATTCTGTCGAGGGGTATCAACATATGTGCTTTGGTGAATGATACCCTTATCAGAAAGATAACTGTTGAGAGTTGAATTAAAAAAATTCTTTCCCGATATCGGTCCTTAAAATCTGAATATGTGTTAAATTGATTTTGAATCATATTTTTGAAATGTTGAAAAATACGTAACTTTAGATTTTTCTTTCATGAGAAATACCCAAGTGATCCTAGTGTGATCATCTACGAATGTAACAAATCATCTAGATTTTGTGATATTTGGAACCCGTGGGGGTCCCCAAACATCGCTATGAATCATTGAAAAAGGTTTAGAAGTTCAATAAGTTGAAATAGGATAAACATTGCGAGTATGTTTCGCAAATTGACACACTTCACATTGAAACAGATTGGGATTTTTATTTTTGAATAATGAGGGAAACATTTTGGACAATTAGGAAAAATTCAGGTGACCTAAGCGATAATGCAAGACCATAACCTGCCTATCATCACTAGACCTAGACAAGAGACTTTGATAGCTAGAAAACACCTCACAACCAGCCCCACATGCTACTGGATTTGATTGCTTTTTCACGTAGGATTCTGCTCTGAGAAAGTAGGGTCCAGACAAGGCTTTAGCACTACCAATTGTCCTCCCCGAATCCAAGTCCTGAAAAATACATGCATAAGGAGAAAAATTAGCAGTACATTACTGTTCTTGGGTCAGCTTACTTACAGATAGCAAATTACAATTTAATTTAGGAACAAACAAAACTGATTTCAAGACTAAATCCTTAGTGACAGCCACTGAACCAATTCCGGTCACCTTCGATAGTGTTCTGTCCACTATACGAACATTCAGATTATCAACACAGGGTGAGAATGTCTTAAATACACTGGAATCACCAGTCATATGGTCTTATGCACTAGAATCAACTATCCAGGTTTGACTAGACACTTGTTTTGCATTCATGGCTAGTAGAAAATTACGTGAGTGAGCTAAGGATCCAATTGCTATAGTGGAGGATTGTTGCTGATTTATCATCCGTTTGCTATTTGTTTTGGGGAAATCTGAACCGAAAACAGCCTCTTTAGAGTCGTTTGACATGACTGATTTTTGGAGTGGTTTTAGGATGGTTTACTGCTGGAAAGAGCAGTAGAATAGAGAAAAAAAAATAATTTGGTGTTTTATTGCTGGAAAGAGCAGTGGAATGGAGAAAAAAAAAATATTGTTTGGTGTTTTATTGCTGGAAAGAGCAGTAGAATAGAGAAAAAAAAAATATATTGTTTGGTGTTTTGCTGCTGGAAAGAGCAGCAAGAAAAATTAGGGTTTGCTTGGGTTCAAAGAGTGCTCTGATACCATGTAGAAATAGGCTTGATTGCCTTAATCTTATTGATCTGTATACTAACATATATATAAGCAGTCAAAGACTATAAAAGGAATCACATCCCACTAATCCAGGAAACAAAATAGGAAAGACAATAAATCTACAATAAAGGAGAATAAAATTAGAAACTATAATCTCTAGAAATCAGCATAATAACTAACATAACACAATTTTAGATCATCGGATCAATGCACTTTAAATGATTAAGACCAATTCTGAAATGCATAATTAATGTGTGAGAAATAGCTCCTGTAGGATGTGATCTCATTCATTCATAGTGGCTCACCAAAAGGTCCACAGATTGTGTTAAATTTTTTTTGATCCTAAACCTTGAAGCATGTTTGAGTTGTACTAACTAGTATATATGGCAGGTGACAGCTGCTGGGAGTAATATAGTGGCAATTATACTTCTGCAAGAGCTGCCTCATTTATCTCACCTTGGTGTTAGGGCCCGGCAAGTAAGTTCCTTCTCTCAATGAATGCCAAATTATTATTGTTAGAGCGCTTAAATACTATTGCTGGGTCATTTCCTATCAATTTAAGCTTTTAGGTGTGATTGTTACTAGTATGGTATTAGAGCCTAGTCCCCCACATGATTATTTGAATTTTTGTGTTTCTATTTTGGCTCGAGCCATGTGGCAAGTCTATTGGACTTGGGTCATGCACGTGAGGGGGTGTGTTAGAGTGCTTAAATAGTATTGTTGGACCATTTCCTGTTAGCTTAAGCTTTTAGGCTTGATGTTACTAACAATTATGTAATGTTGCAATAAAATCATCATTAAAGTTTGCATTTTGATGGCATTTGCAGGAGAAGGTTGTCTTTGTGACATGTGAAGACAATGATAAAGTCAAGGATTTAGAAATGTTTACCGGGAAATATGTGAGGTTATTATGTCTGTACTTTATTTTTTATCCCGAGTCAAATATGTTCGTGAGTTCTTATGAGTTATTATTTGAATTTCAATGTTGTTAATGGTTAAGTGAGAGTCATGTGATCTGATACTCTGGTGGATTTACCTGCTTCTAAAACTCTGCAGGCTGGAAGCATCCTCAACGGGAGTGAACATAAATCTGTCCTCACCGGATAGTAATGGCTATTTGGTTTTAAAAAATCTGTCTGGTACTGAGTCAACCACTGTTGAAGCCCCTGAAGCTCAAGCCACATCCTCATCTGCCTTCAGAGCTCCGTTGTTGAGTCAGGCAAAGATTTGTTTTTATACTTGTTGTGCTCTCTTTGATTGTCATTCAACTTCCGCTTTACATTATGGTCCCTACTGATTGTCAAATTGATAAGTGGGTTTTTCTATCGTCTAGGATGTTTCTGCAGGAGGAGTTGTACTGCTTGCAGATGCAGATACACTAACTTCAGGTGCAAAGGCTGCTGCTTGTGGTCGTTTAGCTTCTTTGGCAGCAGTATCCGACAAGGGTAATTTTTTTGGTCTCCTTGTGAAAATCGTATATTTTGATTAGTTATGCTTTCAAATGCCTAGAACTTAATTCATAAACTTGTGTTGTTACATTTTGCTAAAAACGGTTTGTTAGAATGTTTAAGTACTATTATTGGATTTTCTCCAAATGATTTTAGTTTTTAGGTCTAATGGTTACTAACAAGGTATCATAGCCGAGTTTTACCAAGAATCCTCACATTATTATATTTGAATTTGTTATCTATTATCTGATTTTTTTTTTTTTTTTTTTTTTTAATTTTTAATTTTTTTTAATGTTTTTATATTTGGGCTTGAGCTCTACTGTCAACCCATTGGTCTTGCATGTGAGAGGGTGCTGGATTACTTAAATACTATTTTTGGGATTCATCTTTGAAAAATTCATATCCTTTGTAACAACAATGTTTCATAAACATCTGATTTTGTGTGTGTGAGCTTTGGAAATCAAAAACTTCTAACCCAGATATATGATTATTAAATGTAAAAAGTTTCAAATTTAACATACAAACTTTATTACGTCAAATCTCTTTCCTTTATTTCGTGAAATCTTCTGTAAATCAAACAAATTATTTCCTTCATTTCGTGAAATCTTCTGTAAATCAAACAAAATTTGGGTTTTCAAGCTTTCATGTTTGCAAATTATAAAAAAGTGCAACATAAAACCAAAGCCCATGAAATGTATGATATTACAACGATTATACACAAATTTGAGTGAGCTTTTTGACACTTGAATCCAAAATCTCAAGTTTTCTTAGCAAGGGATTGAGAATCTCTAAGAACTTGTTGAATGCTACTAAAAACCAATCGATAATTTTTTGATTTCCTAAGAGATGTTTGTGAATGAGGTGAACTTATGGGTGATATATGCCTAAGCAGCATTTGGGTTATGGGGTCTTGCATTTGTATGACTGTTATTATCTCATGACTCGTGAATGACATTTAACAAATTTATCATAGTTTTGACTGATTTTTGAACATTTTATCATCCATTTAAAAATCTCATCAAAATTCATTGAAATTCTTAGAATTTCCTCAAGGTATCACATAACCTTATGTATATGGATCCTCATTAGAGAACTATAGATATCAAGTCCTAGAGAGAGAGAGAGAGAGAGAGAGAGAGAGAGAGAGAGACCTTTAACAAAGTTATCATAGTTTTGACAGATTTTTAAACATTTTATCATTTTATCATCAATATAAAAATCTCATCAAAATTCATTGAAATTCTTAGAATTTAGTGAGAGAGAGAGAGAGAGAGAGAGAGAGAGAATGACTTTTAACAGAGTTATCATAGTTTTTACTGATTTTTAAACATTTTATCATTTTATCATTTTATCATCCATATAAAAATCTCATCAAAATTCATTGAAATTCTTAGAATTTAGTGAGAGAGAGAGAGAGAGAGAGAGAGAGAGAGAGAGAGAGAGAGAGAGAGAGAGAGAGAGAGAGAGACCTTTAATAAAGTTATCATAGTTTTGACCGATTTTTAAACATTTTATCATCCATATAAAAATCTTCATCAAAATTCATTGAAATTCTTTGAATTTCCTCAAGAGAGAATGACCTTTAACAATGTTATATAGTTTTGATTGATTTTTAAACATTTTATCATCCATATAAAAATCTCATCAAAATTCATTAAAATTCTTAGAATTTCCTCATGGTATCACATAACCTTATGTAAAGGGATCCTCATTAGAGAACTATAGATATGAAGTCCTTCTCCAAGGATTCGTGAGGATTTTGATAAAATTCAATTAATTATGATATATATATAGAGAGAGAGAGAAAGAAAGAGAAATCTCTTATTTTAATTTCGGTAAGGACGATGATGAAAACACATCGATTTTAATGAATTTTAATTTGAATTTTGTTGTGGATGATGAGTTTATTGAAGAAAGAGAGAGAGGGAGAGAGAGATCCCTTATTTTAATTTCAGTAAGGACCATGATGAAAACACATTGATTTTAATGAATTTTGATCTGAATTTTGTTGTGGATGATGAGTTCATTGAAATCTACTTATAAACAAAATTTGAGAATTTTCCGAGCACTAGAACTATTTATCCAAATTTTGTTAAATATGAAAGCATCAGTAAATAGGCAAAATATAGAAAAATTCAAGAAAAATAGTTCTAGTATTTGAAAAATTCACAAATTTTGCTCATAGATAGATTTCAATGAACTCATCATCCATAAAAAATTTCAGATTAAAATTCATTAAAGTCGATGTGTTTTCATCATGGTCCTTACCGAAATTAAAATAAGGGATCCCTAATGAATGACCCATTCATATATATATATATAGTGGTGTTCACATTCAATGCACTCATATATAAAATCCATAAGTGCGCATTCATGTGAACACTATATATATACTATTAGTAACTTTCTAACGCGGGATCCCGTACGAAATTTTAGTGCGGTTTAACCGATTGCAAGTGTAATATTTTTTTTCACTGATTCCAATTACATACTGCACTCCAATTACACACTGCATGAATTTTTTGTACGGGATACTGCACTTGATAATTTATATATATATACATATATATATAGGGTCTTTCTCTTGTAAGGACTGGACTTGAAGATGCTCATGCTGTCTTAAGGATAATCACATCTGATAATCTGTTAATATCAATTTATTCGGATTATCTTATGTGATAATCATTGGAACCGTATGAAAAACTCCAAGGCCAAACCTGACTAGATAATTATTCTCTCTCTCTATATATATATATGTATATATATAGAACAATGAAAAGAAATTGAAAATCTTTCATGCACAGAACTATATGTTCCAAAAAATTGGAAAAAAAAAAACTCTTCGAAATTGATTGAATTGCATCAAGGTGCACATGTAATTATATCCAAGGGCGAACACTTTTTTTGCGCACATACTTATTGAAATGATGAGGAGATGATCGGACACATTTTCAAGTGCAAGGTCCCAGATTTATGAGATTGTGTCTTTAATTAGCTCTTAACGTTAATAGATATTATCATAGAACTGCAACTAAATTATGGTGATAGCTTCAATTTTCTATTTTCTAGAGTGGCCCCGTTTATCATAATGGATATTATTACCTTGTCAGGTCTGCACATTAGAGTGTAATTGCAGAAAATTGAGGAATTTATTACTTCAATATTCTGAGGAGATGTATATATATTGTCAATGCATCTAATTCCTTGGTATTTTATTAATGCAGTTTACAGTGACAGAGGGGTGCCTGCTTCATTTCGTACCCCAGCAGGAGCAGTTATACCTTTTGGTTCTATGGAATTGGCACTAGAGCAAAGCAAATCCATGGAAACTTTCACTTCTTTAATTGAACAGATAGAAACAGCAAGAGTGGAAGGGGGTGAACTTGATAAATTATGCTGCCAACTTCAGGAAATGGTCTCTGCTCTACAGCCTCCAAAAGACATTATTGACAGCATAAGAAGAACATTTCCAAGCAATGCACGTTTAATTGTCCGTTCAAGTGCTAATGTTGAGGACTTGGCTGGAATGTCTGCTGCTGGACTTTATGAATCAATACCTAACGTTTGCCCTTCGAATCCAACAGTTTTTGCAAATGCCATTGCTCGAGTTTGGGCTTCACTCTACACTCGGAGGGCAGTTTTAAGTCGTCGAGCTGCTGGTGTGTTACAAAAGGAGGCTACAATGGCAGTTCTGGTTCAAGAAATGCTTTCCCCAGACATTTCTTTTGTGCTTCACACTCTCAGCCCAACAGACCGTGATCATAATTCTGTAGAGGCTGAGATTGCCCCTGGGCTTGGTGAAACCCTAGCATCAGGTACCCGGGGCACACCATGGCGTCTTTCGTCTGGGAAGTTTGATGGAATTGTGCGAACCCAGGCATTTGCCAATTTTAGTGAGGAGATGCTGGTATCCAGTGCAGGTCCTGCTGATGGGGAAGTTATCCGTTTGACTGTTGATTACAGCAAGAAACCATTAACAATTGATCCAATATTCCGTCAACAGCTTGGTCAGCGGCTCTGTGCAGTTGGTTTTTTCCTTGAGAGGAAGTTTGGTTCCCCACAGGATGTAGAGGGATGCCTTGTTGGTAAAGATATTTATGTAGTTCAGACACGGCCACAACCTCTCTAAAAGCTTATCCCTTTGTATATGTTATTTCAAAAATGGACAAATGACCTCGGCAATTTAAATCTACTCGAGGACTTCCATTTAACTCTTTTTGCTGTTGCAGAAAGGTTAGGAATAAAGTATAAATTGTTTTGTACGGTGCTAAATATTATTATGTTTAATTAAACCGCATAATGTCCTATGCACTTTGTTGGTAAACATTCAACAGGTTGCCAATCTGTGATGGACCGTGTATCCTGTATGTAATATTTCTGAATTACGAACCACTCATTTATAAATTTCTCAGCTGTTGAAGTTTAAATTCGTTAGCCTAATTTCTTACATTTTGCATTGAGACTTTGAGATTGTGTTAGAATTTTGGGGTGATTGCAAAAATAGCCACTCCAAAGTTTGAAAGAGCAAAAATACCCACTTCTGAAAAAAGAGGAAAAATGGCTCGACTTGAAGTTTACTTTGCATGGAATGGCCCTTGAGGGACTAAAATACCCTTCTCACTTAAACGAACCATAATGATGAAATTACCCCCAAAATTCTCTTTGATGAAACAACCATTTCGTCCTTCCTTCTTCATCGTCGATAAAATTCAATTCTAGAGAAATGATCTTCCTTCCTTCATTCTTCATTCCTTTCTCAAACGACCTCCCTCACCCCCTTCCTTCATCGCCCATACAAAGAAATCATCGCCGAAATTTCTCAAACTGGCTGAAATTGCTCAAACCCATACTTGAATTTTTCTCTTTGTTTTTTTTTGGTGGAAAAGCTGATACAAAGGTCACTTGGGAAGATCAAGATAACACAATATTAACTGGTAAGACTGCCCTCTCTCTTAATTTTATTTGAATTTGATTGGATACCTACATTGTTAGTGTGTTTAGAAAATTTTGAATACCTACACCGGGTATGAGAAAATGTTGCTTGTGATACGAGTGTGTGGTTTATTATTTGTTTAAATGGAATAAAACAAGAGAAAAAGATGAAAATTTGTGAGCTTAATTATTTGATTGAGATATTGTTGATAATGTATTTGAGTCTATCTCTCGAGAATGAGACTGATTATAAATTAGCTTGTTTGTGTTTGAAAAACATTAGGTTTATTGTATATAACAAGTATTTTTGTCATTGAAAAAAAATAAACGAAGCCTAGAAATTTCATTCGGCCAATTTTTGCAAGTTATTTTTTGTTTATTGGTGGTGGAGGAAGATTGAGTGACAGTTTGTGTGTGCATGTAGAAATATATATATTTTTTCTATATTCAATTAAGTTCATAGTATAGTATTTATTGACAACCCAATTCAATTGCAGTCTTGCAAGTTTTATAACAAATTCAATACTTTTGATGCACAGTGGCTCTTACAATAGGCATAGCAAATCCACATAAAGTTAAGGGAGACAAGAAGAAGAAAGAAGAAAAAGGTCAATTTCATTCTCTTATATGTATTTATGTAATTGCTCTCATTTTCTTCTCATTCTTAATTTTCTGGGTGGTTTTCGAGAAAAGAACTCATACCCGGATGAGTATTTCTGTTTGTATACATCTAGCTGAAGCTTGTATCAATTTGTAAGTGCCTCTTTTTGATTGGCTTAATTTCATTGACAAAACCACAATTGGGTTCAATTATGTAAGGGTAACTTAAGATTGAAGAAATCCTCATCAAATGTCAAAGGAACTCATTGTGGGCATCAAGAGCTTCAAGGAAGGTAGTGTACTTGATCTTGACTCTATTTGAAGAGATGTAGTTGCACACACTCACATTTCATGCTTGTTTTCAATTTCATCTTGCTTGTTTTTGATTGCATCTTGCTTGTTTTGCCATAACATGCTTAGTTTTAGGATGCATTGCCAAGAGGTTTTTTACACCCTTATTCGGCGATTATAGGCAGCAGAATGAGGGCGCCGAAAAGGGACCAGAGGTGTCATCTAAATTCGGCGCCCTTGGTTCGGCGATTAGGGGCTGTAAAATGAGGTCGCCGAAAAGGGACTAGAGGTGTCATCTAAATTTGACGCCCTTTATTCGGCGGCAAGGGGAGCAAAAAAAGGCTGTAGAATCACCATCAGCACGTCTGTTGGTATTCAACACCCTTATTATACGGTCAGCGGCCGCAGAATAAAGAGCGTAGATCTGCCTTTTTTTGGCCACTTTTCCAAAACGATATCATTTCATTTTGGCTGCCTTTATATATCCCTTGATTGCCTTGGCTCATTTTAGAGAGCAAAAATTACATATTTCAAGAGCTATAGAGTATTTTCAAACACAAACCACCAAGAATTGATCTTTGATCCTCCAAACACCAATACCCTTCATCTTTCATGATTCATACATCATCTTGCATGGGTTAGGTATGGTTTCTCTTAGTTTCTTTTCTTTGCTCACATGACTTGTAGCTAGAACATCACTTGCATCTTCTTATATGTTCTTGCTTTACAAGATAGCTTTTTATTACTTGACTAGTTTCAAAATAGCTTTATATTGTGTTTGTGTGTTGTTTGTGATAGCTATTGCATATAGAGTTTGATTTGCACATATAGCTAGGTTGTATGCATGTCATATAGCTAAATGATATCTAGGAATGCTTAACATGTTCATTCATGCCTAGATAAACTTAAATGTTTGACCTTGCATTTTTGCATCTTGAATATTGCATATATTCACTCTAGGTTGTTAATCTCTTATCTTAGAGAGTTAAGTCTTGTATTTACCTTTTGGTAGTTTGCAAGCAAAGGATTAGGTTCATTTTTGAAGGCCTGCGGGTAGTAGTGTGGATTAGTAACCGTGTAGGGTTTGACGTGGTCAACCTAGGTTGTAATCACATTATAATTAGTGGATTGAGGTTCATATGTGGCTCACATAACAGCCCATGGTTTTTCCCGTGAGAGTTTTTACGTAAATATCGAGTGTCGTTTACATTCCGCTTTATTACACTTGATTTTAGGTTTTGACTAGTTTGGGGTTTATTAGTAATATTGATTAATTGCGATAATTTGGTAATAGTGGGATTAAAATCTATTCACCTCCCTCTAGATTATTAGGACACGTTTTATATTTATTTTCAATTGGTATCAGAGCGGGTTCCTTAACATACTTAGGAGATCCTTGCTCTTGTTAGAGTTTATTGCATTTGTTTGCATTTTCTTTGTGTCTTATGTGCTTTGCTTGTTTGTTTGCATTCATATCATTCTCAACCAAACACAATGAGTGGAAATGGGATTGGAGGCAAGGGTGCTTCTAGTACAAGACCTCCCTTGCTCACCGGAGTGAATTATGCATCATGGAAGGGAAAAATGGAAGCATATGTGTGTCTAATTCATGATCGTGCATGGATGGCGATTGAAGATGAGTACACGCCACCTATGATGACTCTTACAGGAGGTGAAGACGAATTTCCCAAGCTAAAGGCACAATGGAGTCCCCAAGAGTTTAAGGCTTCAAAATGGAACAACAAAGCCATGCACGCAATCCTATGTGCCATGGATGACAACCAATACAAACTCATTCAAACTATAAGGATAGCAAAGGAAGCTTGGGACATATTGGAGACGGCTCATGAAGGAACCGAAGTGGTCAAGGACTTTGAGCTTCAAGTCCTCCAAGCACAATTTGAGACCATAAGGATGGAGGAGGATGAGTGCTTCAAGGACTTCCAAGTGAAGCTTATGGATATTGTGAATCAAAGTCACCAACTTGGTGATCCTAACTCGGATAGAAGGATCAAGCAAAAGATAATGAGATTGCTTCCCAAGAGATTCAAATCCAAAGTGACGGCCTTGGAGGAAAATAGTGACTACTCAAAAATGAAGCCAAGTGAAGTGATAGGAAGGCTCTTGGCCTATGAATCAAGGAAAGGTCCTACTACTACACCTCCAAAGAAGTAAAAGAGCTTGGCTTTGAAGAGCACCAAAGTGGAAAAGGAGGAAGAGGACTCGGATGAAGAAATTGCTTTGATGGCTAAGAAGTTCAAGCAATTTGTGAGATTTAAGAAGAAGGGTTTTTGTTCCAAGGGAAAGTTTGTGAAGAAAAAGACTCCTTACAAGAAAGTGGAGCAAACTCAAGAGAAAGACCACAAGAAATGTGTCCAATGGACCATAAGAAAGGTGTCCAATGCTATGAGTGTAGTGGCTTTTGACATATTGCTCTGGAATGTGCAAATTTGAAGAAAAAGAGAGGAACGGCCATGGCGGTCACTTGGAGTGATAATGATGACCTAGAAGAGGATGATAAGTCTTCGGATGATGATGAAGACCAAGTTGCCAACTTCATTACCTTCTTGTCCTCTTACAAGAGTAATGAAAGTGTGAGTGACATAGAAGAGAATGATTCAAATGGTAAGAGCAACTCCTCAAACTCCAATTTTGAGATCAATGAAGAGATGGACTATGCTGACTTCATAAGGTTCTTTGAGAACTCTATATTGAAGAAGGAGAAGGAGATACAAAAGCTAAAAGGGGAGAAGCTTAAATTGACTTCCAAGGTTACTCATTTAAGTATGGAAATGAGTAAAGAAAAAGAAATGGAAGAAGGATTGAAGATGTAGTTAGTCTTGGCCAAGAAGAATGAATAGAGCTTAAGGAAAGAGCTTATGGAAGCAAGAGGGTTGATTGCTAAGATGACTTTCGGAATCGAGAAGCTTGACAAGATGCTATCTTGTAGGAAGAGTCCTAGTGACAAGAAAGGGTTAGGAAATGTGGAAGAAATGAAGACCATACCTTGAAGAAGACAATTTTTGTCAAAATCAAAGAGGTTGAAAATGCGCAAACCCCTCAACAATCAATCAAATGGGTGGAAGTTGGTGAATCCTTAAAGCAAGCTCAAACTAGAGCACCACCACAACCAAGACAACTATAACCAATAGCTCTTCCACAACCTAGACCTCCGTAACCAAGGATCTCACAAGCTCAACATGGGGTCTTTCATGCTAAACTTAGAAGACATGCCAATATGGCTCAAGCACAAAGAAGAGAGTTGCCTCAACATCCAAGAGCAACTCAAAATAGGAGGAGGTCACAAATGCTTGCTCAAGGCTATGGTATGAACTCTTACTTTACTCTCACTTGCCATTTTTGTGGAATTTAAGGCCATATTATGCCAAATTGCTTTAAGTATATAAAGTTGTGCAGAAGAGAAAGCATGATTGCGAAAAACATGCTTAGAAGAGCCACAATGCATGCACCTAGGAAAATTAGAGCTAATGGACCAATGTTTCCTAGAAATGACCATGTTTCACCTAGGATGAATAGAAATGGTGAATATTATTGCTATATGGCCAAAGTTGCCTTGAAAGCAAATACCTCTAACACTTGGTACCTTGATAGTGGGTGTTCTAGGCACACGATCGAAAACAAGAGTTTCTTTAAAACTCTTGTGTTGGAGGATGGTGGATACGTCAACTTTGGTGTTGGATCTAAGAAAACGGTAATAAGGAAAGGTAATATATTCATTCCTGGTTTACCCTCCTTGCCTAATGCTCTTTATGTGGATGGCTTGCAAGCCAATCTCATTAGCATGTTACATTTGAGTGATGAAGGGCTCTCGGTTATGTTTGGCAAGGTTGATTGCTCTATTCTTAAGGAAAATGGGCAAATTTTGTTGAAAGGCAAGAGATCAAGTGACAATTGTTATTGTCTTGAGTCTAATCTCATCTCTTGTAACTTGTCCTCTAGTGAGCAAGTTGAGATGTGCACCAAAGATTTGGCCATATGAAATATAGGGACTTAAGAGTCCTTGATAGGTTGAATGTAGTTAGAGGTCTTCCCAAGCTTGAGAAAAACGTTGATGGTATTTGTGGACCTTGTCAACAAAGGAAGCAAACCAAGAGTGTGCATAAGAAAGGCAAATACCTTTCCATAATTGAGCCATTGGAGCTTCTCCATATGGACTTTATGGGTCCTATCCAAATCGAAAGCTTAGGTGGTAGAAGATACATTCTTGTGGTTGTTGATGACTTTTTTAGGTTCACATGGACTTACTTCCTTAAGGAAAAGTCCGAAGCCTTTGAGAAATTCAAAATGCTTTATGTCAAAATTCAAAATGAGAAAACTTCTCACATTAAAAGCATTAAGAAAATTAGGAGTGATCATAGGAAAGAATTATAGAATGCTAGCTTTGAAAACTTTTGCAATAGCCTAGGCATTTCCCATGAATTTTCGAACCTTAGGACTCCTCAACAAAATGGTGTTGTTAAGAGGAAGAATAGAGTCTTTTAAGAGATGGCCCCGAGTGATGTTGCTTAGCAACAAAGTCCCTAGGAACTTTTGGGCCGAAGCCATCAATACAGCTTGTTATTTAGGGAATAGAGTGTTGCTTAGGCCCGAGACTAAACAAATATCCTATGAGTTATGGAAGGGTAGGAAACCCAATGTGAGCTACTTCCACATCTTTGGAAGCAAGTGTTTTATACTAAATGACCATGATCAACTTGGCAAGTTTGATGGTAAGAGTGATGAGGGTATGTTCATTGGGTATGCACTTAATAGTAAGGCTTATAGAGTTTTTAATTGAAAGACTCGAATTGTCATAGAATCATCAAATGTTGTCTTTGATGATTGTAGGCCCAAACATTATGACCATGATGAGGATGTTTGTGAGATTGTTGATCTTCCTTTGAAGTAGTGTGGTGAGACTTCAAGTGGTGTGAAGTCAAACCAAAATGAAGATGATGATCTACCTCTTAATAGAGTTCCTCATTTGGACTCTAATGAACCTGCTCATTGGGTTAGGAAACTCCATGATAAGGATGATATCATTGGAGATGCTAATGAGGGTGTTAGGACTAGGCATCAAATAGCTAATCAAATTAGCTACACCTGTTACACCTCTCAAATAAAACCCAAGAAGGTTGATGAAGCCTTGGAGGATGAGTTTTGGATTCTTACCATGTAAGAAGAGCTAAATCAATATAAGAGAAATGAGGTTTGGACTCTTTTTCCTAGACCTAGAAACACCAATGTCATAGGCATTAAGTGGGTGTTTAGGAACAAATCTGATGAGGATGACAACATTGTACGAAAC
Organism: Acer negundo; assembly: GCA_035582765.1. Classification (NCBI taxonomy): domain Eukaryota; kingdom Viridiplantae; phylum Streptophyta; class Magnoliopsida; order Sapindales; family Sapindaceae; genus Acer; species Acer negundo. The sequence continues at coordinate 23,830,084 of CM069233.1, forward strand.
AAAGCAAGGCTTGTTGCAGAAAGGAACTCTCAAATTGAGGGTATTGACTTTGAGGAGACTTTTGCTCCTATTGCCCCGTTTAGAGTCCATTAGGCTTCTCTTGTCCATTTCATGTGTGCATAAGTTCAAGTTGCACCAAATGGATGTGAAGAGTGTCTTCCTCAATAGCTTCTTGCAAGAGAAAGTGTTTGTTGAGCAACCTAAGAGATTTGTGGATACACACCACCCAAACCATGTCTATCGCCTCAAGAAGGCTTTATATAGGTTGAAACAAGCACCAAGGGCTTGGTATGAGCACCTCACTCTTTATCTTGTTGACAATTGCTACTCTAGAGGTAGTGTTGACAAAACTTTGTTCATCAAGTGCATTAAAGATGAGTTATTCATAGCTCAAATTTATGTTGATGACATTGTTTTTGGTTCCACCAACCAATCCAAAGTCCAACAATTTGTTGATGTCATGTCTTATGAATTTGAAATGAGCATGTTTGGTGAACTAAATTACTTCATAGGCTTGCAAATTAAGCAAATGCATGATAGGATCTTCATATCCCAAGCTAATATGCCAAAACCCTAGTGAAGAAGTTTGGCCTTGAAAATGCCAAGCATTGTGACACACCTATGAGCACCACATTGAAACGTAGCAAATATGCAAGTGTAAAGGATGTTGAGCAAAGTCTATATCGTGGCATGATAGGTAGCTTGCTTTACTTGACCGCAAGTACGCCCGATATTTTTTTTAGTGTGGGTGTTTGTGCTAGGTACCAAGCTAATCCCAAAAAGTCTCACTTTGTTGTGGTGAAGAGGATCATTCGGTATGTGAATGGTACCTCAAATCATGGGATTTGGTACTCCTTTGACACCACTCCAAGTCTTGTTGAATTTAGTGATACCGATTGGACGGGAAATTGTGATGATAGGAAGAGTACATTGAGCGGTTGCTTATTCCTAGGGAACAATTTGGTTTCTTGGTTTTGTAAGAAATAAAACTCAATTTCTCTATCCACGGCCAAGGCGAAATACATTGCCACCGGTAATGCTTGCACTCAATTGATGTTGATGAAACAAATGCTAGCCGATTATGGCTTAGAGCAAGGTACTCTCACATTGTTTTGTGACAACATGAGTGCCATTGACATTTCTAAGAATCCTATCCAACATTCTAGGACTAAACATATTGACATTAGACATCATTTCATTAGAGAGCTAGTTGAGGGTAAAATCATTGCAATAGAACATGTGGGAACAAATGACCAACTAACGGATTTGTTTACAAAACCCTTAGACACTATTAGATTTGGGAATCTTAGCAAGTCTATTGGGGTTTGTCACTTGGGTTGAAATGATTTGTCTTGACCCCATATGGGGAGCTCAAGCAAAAAGAGCAAATTTGCATGATCATGCATTTTGCTACATTGATATATTTTATGCCTCTTATTTGATTGCTTGAGATGATTGATTGTGCTTGTTATTTATTTTTATTTTATTTTATTATTATTATTATTTTTGCAATACATGTCTTATTTATGCTCAAACATGCATTTTTGGAATAGGAGATGTACTTTGGAAGTACTTCTTGAATGACCTTTAATTGATCCCCATGACATGATAATTCATTCTAATGACATGCTTAAGATGAAAAGTATGAGTTGAAAAATGTGTCATATTTAAATGCAAAATCTTGAATGCAAATATGTGTGCAAAAAGCAATATTGAGACTTAAATAAATAGAGATCTTAAAATCCAAAGTCTCTCTATCTTTATTGGTAAAACAAGGCTACTATCATACGGGTATCTCAACCGAAAAAATCAAAAAGGGTGCAAAGTCACTCATGTCTTGTTTTGCTTATAAAGTTGGATATAGTTGCTCTTTAATTTGTAATGCCTAAACTTTATATCCTTGCTTTTCCATGACAAAGGGTGAAATTGATTTGAATTATATTTGGAAATCTTTGTTGTTTGCTTTGCCAAATACCATTGCTTTTGAACTTGAATGCAACATGTCTTGCATGCAAAGCATCCTTATCACACATTTATTTTTTAATAAACTCCTTGAATCTCTCGTACTTATTTGAGTTGCATAAAGTTGCTTATATGATTATGCATATGTGCTTGTGCTACAAGCTCTCTTTGCTAGTGCTTACCTATTAGGGCATCTCATGAGAAAAAAAGGGAGTAAGGTTTGGGAGAATTTTTGCCATTATTTATATTGCATTTAGGGGGAGTTGAGAGAGAGTAACCCATGTTGGGAGATATTGCATCTAGGGGGAGTTGCATTGCATTGCATGATTACATTTTTTATTGTATTGATTTACTTTGGCAATTGCAATTACTCTTGTTATAAGCATCTCTCACACACTTGCTCTTAGAAGATATCGTTCTTGTTGATTGTGTGTAGGTTGGATATTTTCTGCAAGCTTGGATTTGACTTGAAGATATTCAAGACTTAGACCAGGAGCTTCATTTGTAATGTAGAAAATTTTTGTTGACCAACAATTTTTTTGTTTTTAAGAGGTTGCTATGTAAGTGTTGGTTTTGTCACGAAATAGCCAATGGGGGAGATTGTAACTGCCTCTTTTTGATTGGCTTAATTTCATTGACAAGACCACAATTGGATTCAATCATGTAAGGGTAGCTTAAGATTGAAGAAATCCTCACAAAATGTCAAAGGAACTCATTATGGGCATCAAGAGCTTCAAGGAAGGTAGTATACTTGATCTTGACTCTATTTGAAGAGATGTAGTTGCACACTCCCATTTCATGCTTGTTTTTGATTGCATCTTGCTTGTTTTTCCATAACAAGCTTAGTTTTAGGATGCATTGCCAAGGGGTTTTTTATGCCCTTATTTGGCGGCCACTGGCCGTAGAATTTTTTGTGCCCTTGGTTCGGCGATTAGGGCCAGTAGAATGAGGCCGTCGAAAAGGGACCAGAGGTGTCACCTAAATTCGACGCATTTGGTTCGGCGATTAGGGGCCACAGAATGAGGTCACCGAAAAGGGATCAGAGGTGCCATCTAAATTCGGCGCCCTTTATTTGGCGGACAAAGGTGTAGAAAGATGCCGTAGAATCACCATTAGCGCGTTTGTTAGTATTCGGTGCCCTTGTTATGCGGTCACCGCCCGCCGAATCAAGGCCGTAGAATCACTATTAATGCGTCTGTTGGTATTTGGTGCCCTTGTTATGCGGTCACCGCCCTTGTTATGTGGTCATTTAAATTCGACTCCTTTGGTTCGGCGATTAGAGGCTGCAGAATGTGGTCGTCAAAAAAGGACCAGAGGTGTCACCTAAATTCGGCAGCCAAAGGCCCAGAAAGAGGCCGTAGAATCACCATCAGTATGTCTGTTGGTATTCGGCGCCCTTGTTATGCGATCACCGGTCGCAGAATCAAAGGCGCAGATCTACCTTTTTTTGGCCACATTATCCAAACGATGTCATTTCATTTTGGTTGCCTTTATATATCCCTTGATTGCCTTGGCTCATTTTAGAGAGAAAAAATTACATATTTCAAGAGCTATAGAGTGTCTTCAAACACAAACCACCAAGAATTGATCTTTGATCCTCCAAGCACCAATACCCTTCATCTTTCATGATTCATACATCATCTTGCATGGGTTAGGTATGGTTTCTCTCGGTTTCTTTTCTTTGCTCACATGACTTATAGCTAGAACATCACTTGCATCTTCTTATATGTTCTTGCTTTACAAGATAGCTTTTTTATTACTTGACTAGTTTCAAGATAGCTTTCTATTATGTTTGTGAGTTATTTGTGATAGCTATTGCATATAGGGTTTGATTTGCACATATAGCTAGGTTGTATGGATGTCATATAGCTAAATGATATCTAGGAATGCTTAACATGTTCATCCATGCCTAGATAAGCTTAAATGTTTAACCTTACATTTTTACATCTTGAATATTGTATACATTCACTATAGGTTGTTAATCTCTTCTTTTAGAGAGTAAAGTCTTGTATTTACCTTTTGGTAGTTTTCAAGCAAAGGACTAGGTTCACTTTTGAAGGCATGTGGGTAGTAGTGTGGATTAGTAACCGTGTAGGGTTTGACGTGGTCAACCTAGATTGTAATCGCATTACAATTAGTGGATTGAGGTTCATGTGTGGCGCAAATAGCAACCCGTGGTTTTTTCCGTGAGGGTTTCCATGTAAATATCGAGTGTTGTTTACATTCCGCTCTATTACACTTGATTTTAGGTTGTGACTAGTTTGGAGTTTATTAGTAATATTGATTAATAGCGATAATTTGGTAATAGTAGGATTAAAATCTATTCACCCCCCCTCTAGATTATTAGGACATGTTTTATATTTATTTTCACAATTGTATCAAAATTTTCTCATGAATTTGTTTCTTTTTGGTGACTGAGAAAAGAAAAGAAAAAACCAAAAATTGATTTGTGATACCCAGATGATTTATTGTTGTAATATACATTTAAACCCAGTTGAATATGCTAATATAAGGAAATACCACCAAAATGATTTATTGTTGGTTGTTATTGGTGGTGTCTTGTTGTGGTTGTTTTTGTTTTGGTATTGTAGGTTTGTCCTGTCTTGGTTTATGTTTGCTGTCTGCTTTGTCTACTGGGCGAGTTGTGCCCTTGGGATGTTCGTTTCTTCTGGTTTGTGCCTTTGTGTCTTTGTTTGCTTGTGTTTGTCATGTCTTGCCATTTGAATAAAATGGTTGTTCAAAAAAAAAAAAAACCATATGATCTAATGTGAGTGAATAGTTTTGAGGGTGTAAGTGCGAAGAGTTTTGAGGTATTATTTAAAAGTTTGAATTGTTTTAGTTTGCTACAAGATGGGATTACGAGCACTATTTTGAGGTTGCGGGGTTGCATTGTCGTTGTGCTGTCATGTTACATGTTGCATTGTCAATGTGATTTTATGTTGCTTATTCACATTACTAGACATGAGCCACATGGCTTGAAATCGTCCCTGTGATTTTAGGTTGTAAGTGTAAAGTGTTTTGAGGTATTATTTAAAAGTTTGAACTGTTTTAGTTTGCTGGAAGATGGGATTATGAGCACTATTTTGAGGTTGCGGAGTTGCATTGTCGTTGTGTTGTCATGTTACATGTTGCATTGTCAATGTGATTTTATGTTGCTTATTCACATGACTAGACATGGGCCACATGGCTTGAAATCATCCATGTATAGGGCTTGAAATCCCTTTGACATGAGCTTGATTTTCAATTTCCGAGCTTGGAAGTTTGACTCCCATGCTTGAATTATGACTCCGGGAATTCAAAATCCAACTCCGGGGTTGAAAGTCCAATTCTCGGGCTTGAAAGTCCAACTTTAATCCAAGATGGATCCATGCTAAAGTTAGATTATGTTCATGGTTAATTCAATGCATTTGTTAGGTAGTAAGGGGTGATTTATTCTGCTGTTTCTACTGTTTTTAAAGTAGTGTTGGTTATTTCTACACTTTAATTAAATAATTATTAAAAAAAAAATAGTTTGAAAGATTTGACTTATTTAGCACTAAGTTGCTTTGGGTTTTGTTTGATAACAAGAAAATTGATATGGATTTAATGATTTTTTTAATTCTTGGTTCATCTTTTACTCCCTAAAGAGGATGTTCTTTTGTTTTTTATTTTTATTTTTTTTATTTTTTAAATTCTATCTCTGTCTATCAAGTTATAGTGTTACACTTGCTAATCTCGCCCTTCCCAACAAATTGATGATGATGATTCACTTAAACCTTTGTCATAAAATTTTAGTGAACATAAACATTTCAAATTGCTCATAAAAGTCTGAGTTCTATCTGAATGTCTTCATTATGAGTCCATTATGCCGTTATTATGTCTTTATTACATTGCTTCATGTTCATATCTGAATGAGGGTAGTTTTTTTTTTTTTTTTTCAAGTTATGTGGATACGATGACGAGCTTGTTAGTGCATTGCAATAAATATTGGGATGATAACTAGTCCATGGGTCTGATTTCTTTTGCATGCTTTCTAACCAATAAGGAGAAAGATACATATAGTGAATTGTCGGAAACAATATTTGACCAGATTGGGGCCAATAGAGACAGATTCAATATAAAGATAAGTTCACAAATTAAAACGAAGAATGTGAGATATACATTATCCATTAAGAACACTGATGTAACCTATTTGGGTCCGTGCCTTTACCTAGAATTACATCAACAGAGGAAGATCATGGCACTCCAGCATCGACAAACAAACATGCAGAGATGGAAGACACAAAAGGTTCTAAGACATCCGATACGGAGGATAAGAGCGGTACTGACGATGATACTAGTAATGACCTTAATGGTGTTTCGGAAGTTCCCCAATGTGCTAGACAAGTGGAATGAGGTGTTAGAGAAGCCCCAACAGATGCTGAAGAAGAACGAGGGGTCAGTGGAGCACCCAACAGTTATGCACCTTGTATGACATCATGGTGGAAAATACCAGGTTTAAAACTCTACTCAATTCAACTTGTTCAATCAAAGAATTTGTTTGAAAACCAAGGTGACAAAGATGACCAAGGTCCAATATACAAAGGACAGATCTTCAAAAATAATAAAACCTTAAAAGGGACTGTAGGGTCGTATGCATTGGAAAATAGGGTTGAGTATAAGATTAGATGATCAAATCATTCACGATTCGCCGCAACATGTAGAATAAATATTGTGAATGGGTTATTACTGCGGGGAAGTTGAAAATTGGGACCTACTGGCATGTTAAGTCCTTTGTTAAGAAGCACACATGTGGTGATTTGGGCAACTACAACACCGACTTTAAACGGGTAAGTTCCTATGTAATAGAGGAACTATTTGCAAGAAAACTTGCTGATCCTCGATGCACCCTCCGTTCGAAAGATATAATTTTTGAGATGAAGGATCAGTACGATATAAACTTCTCGTATAACAAAGCCTACAGGTTGAAAGATCGCGCTTTGCATAATGCATTCGGTGATCCATTGGAGTCATTTAAGATGTTGTTGGCATTCATTTACATGTTGGAACAATCTAAGCCTGGGACTGTAACTAAGATAGAAATTGACTCAGAAAACCAGTTCACTTATGGATTCATGGCACTTGGGGCTTGTGTAGAGGGATTCAATGCAGTTATTAGGCCGATTATTACCATCGATGCTACCCACCTAAAGGCCAAGACTAGGAGTGTTTTGTTAGTTGTTGTGTGTAAGGACGGTAACGAGATGATATACCCTTTTGCATTTGGGTTTGCAAATTCTGAGTGCACAGAGTCGTGGACATGGTTCTTGAAACGACTTCGTGAAGTGATCCTATATCTCGAATGTGTGATGATAGTTTCAGATTGACATACGGGTATCTTTACAGACATGGAAGCAATTTTACTCGATGCAGCATATGGGGCATGTGCATACCACTTGTCAAAAAATCTGAAAAGAATTTGCAAGCAACGGGATGATGTGATTAAGATTTACTACCATGCTATATATGTGTACCGTGTCGATGAATTCGAACGTGAAATGGCTGAGTTGAAAGCCATCCACTGTATGGTTTATGATGAGCTTGTATAGGCTAGGATAGAGAAGTTTTCACTTGCATATAGTCCTAAAAAGAGGTACCATATAATGACCACCAACATTGCTGAGTCAATTAATTCTTGTCTATTTGTAATCCATAAGTTGCCTATCACATGTATTGTAAAATTTATCAGAGATTTGTTGCAAAGGTGGTTCCACAACTGTCGGAGAAATGCATGTGAAATGCCTACATTCTTGAGTCATTATGCGGACCAACACATCAAACAGAGGCTATTAACATCAGAACGGTGTGAGATTCACCCTATTGACTTCCATAGATTCAAGATAGACGACAAATAGAATCAAGCAATTGTCGACTTGGAACAACATTCTTGCTCATGCCGTGAATGAGATCTAGATGAGTTGCCATGTATTCATGTCATGGCAATTGCTAGGTAAGCTTACAAAATTGAAGTTTCATTTAATGTTAGAAACCTTTCACTATTTAATTGTAATAATATATGTTTCTTCGTGTCTTTTGTACCAAAATTAAAGGTATGCCTATTAACACATTATGCTTAGAATTTTTCACAACGGGATGGCTACAACATGCTTACACCATGTTTCAAATCCTGTGTAAGTTCCTCCAAGTTTGATTGGCTTATTTCGGTGACAAATCAAAATTGAGGTTTGAATTGTAAGGGTAGCTTAGGTGAATGATGATCAAGCTCAAAGGCCCTCTCAAGACCTCAAGATGATAAACACTCTAAAGGTATATTTCTAGTGCTTAGTTTTCATTGAAGAGATTCAATTACACACACACTTCTAATGTTTGCGTATGTATGCATTGCTCTTGTGTGCATTCTTTTCACATGTCACATTTCACACTTGTATTTGTTGTATCTTCTTGTGTGAATAGTGTGTCTAGTAATTGGTTTCCCGAATATGGTTCGAAAACGTCCGCGCCTGCACGATGATGTGTTTGGTTTAGTACGAGGATCGCCTTCGGAGAATGCCTTTGGCTTTTCCTTTGGTTTCACCACAATTGGTGAAATGGCGGTTTGATCGGCGACCATGACCGCCGAATGAAACCGCCGTTTGATTCCAGAAGTCTCTAGACTGATTCTGCGGTTATGATCGGCAGTTTCCAACCACCATTCTAAACCACCGTTTAGACTTGATGGGTTAAATATCTCAGTCTCAATTTGGCAGTTCGAATCGGCGACTATGAAACCACTAATTGAAACTGCCGTTCAAGACCTGATTGAAATAAATATCTTGGTCTCAAGATCGGCGGTTTGGTAACGATCATGAAACTAATGTTGCTCCCCTATTCTCTCGGGATTAATTCAACGGTTGAATCACCGGTTTTGAAACCACCGATCGGTAAGTTTCAAGGGCAATCTTGTATTTTCACCATACTTTTCATTGGCCTCTATAAATGCATCACTTTCTCATCTTTCTGAACTTACTCTTTCAACATCAAGAACCCTAAATTCAATAAAGAGATTTTTGAGAGAAAAGGCAATCAAGATTGCTCATTTAAACACTCAAAGCCATTTTCATATGCATTAATTCATTTAGCATTTTCTAGCATATCTAGGATGCTTACTTGCATGGGTCTTACTTAACACACATGCTTTGGTAAGTTCTTCACTAATTTCATCTAATGTTAGTGTCTTACTTAACAAGGCATCTCTTTAATTACTTGTATGTTCTTAGATTATATTCTTATATACAGGATAAAGATGGTTGTGTTGTTTTGATTGAGTGTTTTATTGTGATAGCTAAACTTAGGATTGCTTAATCTATGTTAGATATGCTTTTTACCTTGTCATATAACAATTGATATCTAGGATTGATTTAATTGTCATCTTATTATCCTAGATAAGTATTTAGTGTAACCTAGCACTAAGTACATATTTGGATATCTTTGCATATTCACTTAGGTTGTTTAATCTCTTTAGTGAGAACTAAGTCTTGTGGCTAAGGTTGCATATGCCGTAAGCAAATTGGACTAGGTTCACTTTTATAGGTCTGCGGGTAGTCATGATGGGTTATAGACCGTGAGAGGTTGAGGTCAACCTAGGTTGTAAACACTATTGCAATTAGTGGATTCAAGGTTCGTGTGTGGCGCACATAACAACCCGTGGTTTTTCCTTGTTGAAGGTTTCCACATAAAAATCAACTGTTATTTAAATTATGCACTTTACACTTGATTTATTGCTTTAACTAGTTCGGGGTATTTTCGTAATATTGACTAATCGCGAAAATTGGTAATAATCGTTTAAAATCTATTCACCTCCCTCTAGATAGTTTTATACACACCGTGCATTATTAGTTTCATCCTGAAACATGGGACATTCTTGAGAAGGTTCGTGATCGCATTGTTTTTCCATTGGAGATAAAGAAGCAGTCAGGAAGTCCAAAGAAGTCAAGGACACCATCTGCTGGGGAGAAACGAAAGCTACAAACATGTTCGAATTGTGGGCAACCGAAACCATGGTCTAGCACAAGCATACCAGCCAAAAAAGCACGTACTTGTGGCATTTGCAAGACATAATAGACTGAAGTGCCCAGATAGGCCACCTGAACCCAGTTTGAATGAGACCGAGGAAGCAGTCATTTATACTTCTGAAGAACCTATCTTGGACGGTTAAATTTCACTTTGGTAGTTGTTGTGGTTATGGTGTTGTCCACTTTCTTTGATATGTATTTGTATCTTCTAACTGCTGTGAAAATAATGTCTTGTACAGTTAAGTTGAATTTATAGTATATTGATATTTCTGTTCTAATATATATTTGCAAATAGGTGCTTAATTTAATTTAATTTAGTAGATTGATATTTGAACATAGTAAAGGCTATTTCCTTATATTTGCACTTTATTGTATATCAATTTCATTTTGAAGCACGAGGTTTAGTTATGGAGCCTAGTGTTAACTTACGAATTCCCGGGCTTAACCGTAATAAAAAAAAATTACAAATACAAATAGTATGAATAGATAAGGGCTTAACTTATGAGTTCCCGTGCTTCAATACTGAATTCTCGGCCTTAACCATAATAAAAAACAAATAAAAATAGTATGAATAGCTAAGGACTTAACTTATAAATTCCCGGGCTTTACTAATGAATTCTCATGCTTCAATTATGAATTCTCGGGCATAAGCATAATCAAAACAAATACTACAAATAACATAATCCATTCCAAGTAGAATAGCTTAACCATAATCAAACTCAAATACAATTAGCACAATCATTCCAAGTAGCATAGCTTAACCATAATAAAAAAACAAATACAAGTAGCATAATCTATTCCAAGTAGCATAAACTCCTTAAATAAAAACACTAAAAAACTACAACCACCATAGCCAATAATAGGACAATTGACTGCAATTGGCAACCATTATGGGCTTGGATGTCAAGCCGGACCTGGAACGACCTTCTCGACGGCCTTCATGACGTCAAATCCCTCGATGACCTGACCAAACACAACATTCGTGCCATCGAGCCACTCGGTCTTTGCTGTACAGATGATAAACTAGGAGCCATTGGTTCATGGGATGGTATTAACCATAGAGAGGATCCCGGGACTAATGTGCTTGTTTACAAAGTTTTCGTCGGCGAAAGTATCGACATAGATGGACTCACCTCCGAGTCCGTTTTCTTCGGTGATGTCTCCTTCTTTGAACATGGACTTGGGTATCACGTGGTGAAAGGTTGTTCCCTTGTAGTGGAGTGATATCCTGTTCTTATCGATTTCCTTCTCACGGGTGCAGAGAGCCCGAAAGTTCTCTATTGTTATAGGGGTACAATTGGCGAAAAGTTCTATCACAAGTCTACCCGTCGGATGGCCGCTGATGTTAAGGTTATTAGTTTTTAGTTTAAATATTTATGTTTTTTCTATTTAAATTTATTATTTATGCTTCATAAATCATAAATTTATGCATTTTATTTTATTTTATATATTTATGCTCAAAATGGTGAATTTTTATATTTAGAGTTAGTTTCAATTACACAATTAATATTTATGCTCAATTTTTAAATTTTAATTAAATATTTATTCTAATTTGAATTTAATTTAAATTTATGCTTCGTTTATGTATTTTATTTTATTTTATATATTTATGCTTAATTAATAATGTTAACCAAAATTTACCAGCGAGGTGGATTTACAATTAACGACTTTAATGGACCACGATCAAAATTGACCACGGTCGAAGGGGTATCACGTAGTTCGATACCTATGATTCTCAGTAAGCACAATTCAATATAAACGATGGTTAAAACAATAGGACATTCAATTGTATTATATTATGTAGGAGAGGAATACAATGGATTGCTTTGTATAATGTAAATACAATTGTTAATAATATTCTCCATCAGTCACTGTAGGTGAAGTTTGACACAGTTGGCGGTGGAGATTTAGTGCAAGTCAATAAGTAGAAAAAAGTTGTATCTTTAGGGTTTCAAAAGAATCGATCCTTTCATAGTTGAGTATAATGTCATATATATATGTCCCATTACTTGCCATGCACTCCTATAATTTCGGTCTAGGGTTTCAGTAATTCTGAAACTTTCCTTGGCGATAAGCGAAGATATCATGTAGAATCCAATCCCTAAAATCGAGTGATTCTCTCTTGGGTGGATTCTGGCAGAAACTGCTTTAAAAAAGACTATTAAATGGCTGGAATGAGTCCTCCTTTTTAATGACGAAAACGTTGGCGCTTTAATATTCCTCTTTGTAGCTTTAAACCTTGGTGGCATCCTTACTTGATACTTGGCTGTTTGGGGTGTCAGGGTATTTTGGTGTCAGAGTACCCCGACGCCTATCTTCTTGCTGTATCATGATTTCCACTGGTCCCCCTAGTTACCCCGGTTTTAGGACATCGGTTAATGTTGTGGCAAGGTATCGGGATGACATGGTGGTGGGGTTCTTGATCTCTGTAGAAGCAGGATACCCGGTCCATGCAGGGGCGGGATATCCAGCCCATATGAGAGCGGGATACTAGGATGGTGTAGCATGGTTTGTAGGATTGGAATCTTCATGCTTGTGATTCCGCTTTTTCTGGATTTATATCCCGATATATTAGTCTGGATTTTCTCCAAGAGGTAGCCGGTGCTACCTGTTAAAACACTTCCTCCTTGATTTATGGGTGGAAATTTCTTCTTTAGTCATTGGCCAATTTTAGCGGTTAACAAATAAGTTAATATTTATATTATGGGAAATGAATTATCATCATCCTATTTTTTCAGATGGTTTTAACATGAACAATGATGACTTTAACTTTTATACACCGAGAGATAGTGTTACCAATTCGCCAGTGGGGGCAAGTCATTCCTCCTCCACACAGACATCACATCCTAAAAAGACGACATCTAAGGTATGAGAATGTTTTGATTGAGAAAACAGACTCGGACTAGACAGTAAGGTAAGAATAATGACTCGCTATAAATTTTGTAAAACTTTATATACCAGTTCTAGATTGGGAACGGGACATTTGAAAAGGTATATGGAAAATGCATGCCAAAACACGGGTAGGTAGATACTACTACGGAACCCAAACGAATCTGTTACAACGTGGAGTTACGACTCCGCGTATGCTAGAGAATGTATGGCACGTTATATTTGCACAAACTAATCTATCAATTAATTTCATTGATAGTGTTTTTTGTGAACAACTTATCCAAAAAGCCTACGACACCCAAGTTAAAGCTGTTTCTAGAACAACCACTAGAATTGATTTGAAAAACAATGTTTTTACACCAATGAATGAGACAACTTGATCAATGAATTATAGCATCTAAGTGTTTCTATTGCACTTACTTCCAATATTTGGAACCCACATTCCAAACAAGACTATTTATGTGTCATGAGACACTATTTAGACTCTGATTGGAAGATTAAAAAAAAAAAAGTCTTGGTTTTCATTTCATGGATTTTCAACATACCGCTAAAAATATTTTTGAAGTAATTACTTCTGTTTTACAAGATTATAGAATAACTAAACGCATCATTTCTATCACATTAGATAATGCATTAGCAAACACTAGATCTATTGGCTTGTTTTCTGACAACAATATCCCCCTAGCTGGGGGTTATTTCTTCCACCAACGGTGTGTAATATCACATCATAAATTTAGTTGTAAAATTTGGTTTGAAGCTTGTATACGATAGTATAGATCGCATCAGAGATGCCCATTTTTAGATCAGCAGCTCTAATCCATGATTGACATAATTTGGCAGATACTATGTAGCTAACCAACTATGACCCTATAGATTCCAAATAGATATATCGGTAAGGTGGAACTCCACTTATTTAATGCTGTAAAATGCTATTGGTTATTCTGTCTCTATTACAGATTTTTATAATGTGAAAATGGGCTGTTAAATACTAACCGTAGGAGATTGGTATGTGGCAAACATTTTTATCAAAATTTTAAAGATTTTTTACGATTCCACTTGAATTCTTTCCGGAGTCCATTATCCCATATCTTCTTTTGCAATACATCAGGTTTTTGAAATGTCTGATGTGATTAACACTTATAGAGACGATGAAACCTTAGGCACTGTAGTTGTGGCCATTGAGAAAAAAATTAAGTTATACTAGATCCTAGGATTAAATTATCTGGTTTATAAAATTTTCTTCATTATATTGGTAATAACAGAACTTAGATTTTACTTAACAGTGTACTGACCTACGAACCAAGTTGTTTGAAGTTTATGGCATTTAAGAGTGCAGGTTTGGCAACGTAAACACACTACTATAAGAAGAACTGGACACACGCATGTTGAAGAGAATTTGGAGCATCCTCCTAAAGGGCGGACACGGGACTTCCTGTCGAGGTTCAAGCTCATCAAGTTATTCATCTCAACCTCCAATGGCAAGACCTGCTCAACCACAAAATGCCGAACTCAACAACTTCTTTAACTTTGAGTTCTCTCTGTTGGAAATAACAAGTGGAAGACAGAAAGTTCAAGAATTTGATCTATTATTATGATGGAAAAACCATAGCAACAGATATCCAGTACTGTCACAACTAGCATGTAACATACTCGTTATCCATGTGTCTACTGTTTCTTTAGAGTAGGCATACAACACGAGTGGATGTATCATTGAACCAAGAAAAACTGCTTTACTCTTGAGGGATTGGGAGCATGCTCAAATGAGGATGCAATATCAAATGGAGGACGAAGAAGTAATTCAAAATTTCACAAACTTATACGTCGACGAGGGTTCCTGCAGTAACAAAGAGGAGGCATGAAGACTGAAGAGTTAAATTTTAAATTTTAATTATACATGTATTTGTAAATTGTAATTCAATTGTACTCTTTTTCCCTTACCAAGTTTTTATCCCACTGGATTTTCTTGGTAAGATTTTTAACGAGGCAATTATGTAATGCTGAAATATGAATCAGCAAATAAAATTCATTTCTTTACCTATATTTTTATTTCATGTTTTGAAATACATATCTCAATAGTTATATTATTTTTGTTAGAATCAAATTAATTCTACTTGATCACTCTCATCTTTTTTACTCTAATTTAGATTTGAGTTACTATAATAATAATAATAATAATAATAATAATAATTACTTCTCTTGTGACTATTTCTCACAATGATAAATTGATAATAATAATAATAATAATAATAATAATAATAATAATAATAATAATAAATTCATAATAATAATTTACAGCACTAATAATAATAATTATTATAATAATTTAAGCATTTTTTTAATTTAATTTCTTTTGAATTTTTTTTAATATAAGGGGCCAGCCCGCCGGCCATCACGGAACGGCCCAGTGGCACGACCCTAACTGTACCGTGCCTCCCCAAATTTTTTTAGGCACAACACGACATGGCCCATTTCCTGGCCATGTCAATTTGGCATCGCAGGCACGATCCGGGCCGGGTCGACCTACAATTACACTATTAGAGATAGGTATATGAAAAGCGTAATGCTAAAAGCATCTTCAATGTAAATATGTATTTTTGAGTTTCTAAATGATAATACATCATCATTTTTATTTATTATAGAATCACTTTAACAAAGAAATTGCATAAATGTATATTCTCATCTCCGATGCAACTATCTGAAAAGTAATATGCTTCAACTTTAAACCAATCACCATAAAACATTTGCCATACACTCTCTCCTATTTAATTTGACAATTGAAAATTTTAACTAACCAAAATAGATTATTTCATGTTCAACATTTTCTCCCCCAGCCAAGTTTTCCGGTTCTGGTAAGTTTATTTAATTTCAATTTCAATTTCCTTTTATTTCCTTAATTTCTCAGTTGACTTCTTCTTTATTAGTGTATAATCTATTTTGGTTATTTTAATAGGAGTTGTTATACTAACATACGAGATTTGTTAAACGATACTAATTTCATATGTATGAAACCAGTGCATTTGTTAAAACGATTCAAAAACGAATATGGTATTTTCTTAACTTGGCTAAGTTTGGAAAGTGTATATACTGTTGGTTTGCTAGCAAGTTTTTAGAGATATTTAAAATATATAATGACTTGCAAATAATTATTGTCATTGTGATATTCTTCTTCTGTATAACTTGTGTAAATATGAATACTTAGTTTTCTTATTCAATTGTCTTTTTTTTTTTCTCTTTACATTTATAAAATCAAAATTTGTGCCTTAAGTGTTAATTTTTTGTTTTTGTTTTTGTTTTGTTATTAAACAGAAGCATGTTAATCCATATGGAAAACTCTAGCGGTTTCCAAACCACAAAGATTGGATCCATACAAGAATAAACTCGCAAAACAAGCGTTATCTCATCACGAATTTGAAGGTTGTCCTACTTCGATATGGCATGCTTGATAGGTTAAAGGAAAGGCCTTTTGGTTGTTACTTAGAGTTGGTCCAACCTTTGTTCATTCATGGCAGTGGAAAACAAAGTGGTGGAAAAGAAGAAAAAGAAAGGAAGAAAAAGAAAATAAACAAAACAGTGGAAAGGGAGAAAAAAGAAATATAAGAAGAAGAAGAAGAAGAAGAAAACAAACAAAGCAGTGGAAAGGGAGAAAAAGAAAATAAATAAAGCGGTGGAAAGAGAGAAAAAAGAAATACAAGTAGGATAAACAAAGCGGTGGAAAGGGAGAAGAAGAAGAAAAAGAAGGAGAAGGATAAACAAAGCGGTGGAAAAGGAGAAAAAGAAAGGGAGAAAAAAGAAAATACAAGAAGAAGAAGAAGAAGAAGAAGAAAATAAACAAAGCAATGGAAAAGGGAGAAAAATGAATAAACAAAGCGGTGGAAAGAAGAAGAAAAAGAATAACTAGAAAGATAAACAAAGCGGTGGAAAGGGAGAAAAAAAAAGGAGAAAAAGAAAATAAACCAAGCGGTGGAAATGCAGAAAAAGATAGGGAGAAGAAGAAGAAGAAGAAGATAAATAAAGCGGTGGAAAGGGAGAAAAAGAAAATACAAGAAGAAGAAGAAGAAGAAGAAAATAAACAAAGAAGCGGTGGAATGGGAGAAAAAAAATATAAGTAGAAGACGAAGAAGTAGTAGAAAAGGAAGACATGAAGAAACAAAGTGGTGGAAAGGGAGAAAAAGAAAATACAAGTAGAAGATGAAGAAGTAGTAGAAAAAAAGAAGACATGAAGAAACAAAGCAGTGGAAAGGGAGAAAAAGAAAATACAAGTAGAAGATAAAGAAGTAGTAGAAGAAGACATGAAGAAACAAAGCGGTGAAAAAGGAGAAAACGAAAATACAAGTAGAAGATGAAGAAATAGTAGATGAATAAGAAATGAAGAAGAAGAAGAAGAAGAAGAAGAAGAGGAGGAGGAGGAGGAGGATGAGGAGAGAGAAAAAGAAAATACAAGTAGAATATGAAAAAGTAGTAGAAAAAGAAGACATGGATTTGCCAAAGATACATGAGGATGCTCAGAAGAATATTACATCCAAATGCCATATTTAGGTGTAGAATAACAATGTTTGATTTTTAATTGTATAAGTTTAGGCAATTGAAAGAATTCCCCGTTTGAAAGATGTCATTGGAAGAAGAATTGGCACAGGGTTCCCACGATTTACAAGATGGAATTTCGATACAAGGGTTGTGAAAATTGAAGCTAGGTTCTCATCAATAGTGAGTGTTTCATTACTTTTCCGTTTTCTTTTTCTATAGTTTGAAAGATGTCATTGGAAGAAGAATTGGCACAGGGTTCCCACGATTTACAAGATGGAATTTCGATACAAGGGTTGTGAAAATTGAAGCTAGGTTCTCATCAATAGGGAGTGTTTCATTACTTTTCCGTTTTCTTTTTCTATAGTAATACCGACTTGTAGGAAGAGCTATGAAGAAGGAGAAGAAGAAGAAGGAGAAGAAGAAGAAGAAGAAGAAGAAGAAGAAGAAAAGAGGTGGAAAGGGAGAAAAAGAAAATACATGTAGAAGATGAAGGAGTAGTAGAAAAAGAAGACATGGATTTACCAAAGCTACATGAGGATGCTCAGAAGAATAGTACATCCAAATACCATATTTAGGTGTAGAATAACAATGTTTGATTTTTAATTGTATAGGTTTAGGCAGTTGAAAGAATTCTCTGTTTGACAGATGTCATCGGGAGAAGAATTGGCACAAGGTTCCCACGATTTATGAGATGGAATTTCGATACAAGGGTTGTGAAAATTGAAGCTAGGTTCTCATCAACAGTGAGTGTTTCATTACTTTTCCTTTTTCTTTTTCTATAGTAATACCGACTTGTAGAAAGAGCGTATCATTATTTGTTCCCTACATTCAGATGGTTTTGTGTCTTTGGAAAGTTCACAACAAAGAAAAAGGGACCGATTACTACAAGTCGTTGGTAAAACCTGTACACATGGAATTTGAAGAAGAACAAAATGTTGGTTCTGATGAGGACCACGATGACACTGATGAGGGAGCAGCTTCTTTTCACAACCACCATACAACATCATTCATCAGATCCAAAATCTCATTTTCAAATCCTAATTCAAAGAGGCGGCTCTTCAAAGAAGGAGATTTTAAAACTCCTAAGGTAGGAATTTATTCCGTTTAGATATGATTAGTAACTTTATGGATTTTCATATGTTGTGGATGTAAAAAAAAAAAAAAAAAATTAATTTTCGTTATGGGCAATTACTTGTAAATATATCTTCTCTTGATTATTAATTCTACGGTATGCTCTTTGTTAAGTTATTAATCGAAGTGTGTAATTAAGGCATTGTTATTTTACTATTCAACTATAAGTTGTGTAATTTTGCAACAATTTACATGATATTCTTTTATAGTCTTATGTTCATATGCTCTCTAATTTCACAAAACAATATTATAGAACATGATATGTATGGACCTAACACTACAAACAGTAACTGAGTCGTGCTTGGGGTATGCAAGTTATTAATAAATAATTCATTATTTATTAATGTTTTTGGTTAATTAGTTCAACAACTCTTTTGATATTGAATGTAAGATTTTATTTATGTTTGCTTATGTTACTAGTGTATAGGTCTAACATATCCTATGGTGCTTTGGATTTGAAGTCTAAATTTTAGAGTTTGGGTCCGTCCACTATAGTTGAACTCTATTTAGCTCTTTCTAAACTGATTAAGGACATCGATTTAGCTAATGCCAAAAATATCAAGGAAAGCGAGGAACAGTTGGTTTCTTTTTGTAAAGCTGAATTTGCAAATATTAGAGAGGAAATGAAGGTTGGAGAAAAGCCAGTTGAAAAATCAATGTTTGAAAAATCAGAAGCAAGCAAAGAAAATGTTATGGACATGGTCGGCTTGAAAGAAAACAGTGACAATGTTTTTCATAGGGTAAGCTTGATTTATTTGGTCATATCTCTTAGTCCTTCATAAACATTCTTCAAATGTTTAGTCCTTAATTAATGTTCTTATGACCTTAGGATACCGATGGGTACCATGTTGAAACCGTATTTGAAAGGGAAAAGAAAAAGAACAATGTTTCAACTGCAGTACATTTGGAGAAGGTTGAGGGGCGGTGACAATGAATTTTCTGCTAAGGTTGATGGTGACACTGAAATTGTTCATGCGGAAGTAAGGGACACTTCTGTTTCAGACGTTTTATCTAAGGTAGGTATTTTGACAAAGTATTTGTACTATTTTATTTTAACTTGATGGAAACACCTGAATACAGGGCTATTTATTCTAGTGTTTTAGATTGCAATGTGACGTGACTTTATGGAATGATGGCATGTGTTGTGGTATTTTACTAATATTCTTTTATTCTTTGTAAATTTAGGATCCCAAGTTAAAAAATATCCTTCACGAAGATGAAATTAAAGAGATCATCAATTCTGCATGTCTTGCCAGTAAAATGCTATCAAATGATGTAGAGAAGGTGGATCCGTAGAATTTGGGTTTGGATAAGTTGGTTAAGTAGCCTCAATCGACGGACGAATACCTATCTCCGGTAGCCAACGTTATGGTTCCGAACCCCAATATAAGTGTGGTAGCGCTTGATGGACCACACTCGGATGTCTTATACAAGGATATTGACAAGGTGAGAGCTCGGAAGTGGTCCAGGTATATCCGGAGCCCATGGACTAACCCCATGCCGATGAGAAAGAAAAGGAAGCCAGATGCGTTGGACGAATTTTCAAATAATGTAGAATTCATGGCATTTATGAAAGGCAAAGACCACGCTAGGTAATAGCCCATTCTTTTTCTCTTTTTTGTTGATAGTATAACAGGTTATTTCTTTTTTCCTAATATAAAGAACATTTGACCAATAACAGTGTTTATACTGGTAAAATTTTGCCTATGGACCGTACGCATTTCAACAAGCTCCTAGACAGCCAGAAATGGTTATCAACAATGGTATATTTTTTCATTAGTTTTCTCTCTGGTTTAGTAAGTATTTAAGACACTTTTTCTAACGTCCATCGTTTGTATTAAATATAGCACAAAGACAACTACCTTGACTTTCTGTAGAGGAGGCGTTCAACACCAGAAGCTAAGTACGATGAGGATATTGCATTTGTCCCATCCACATTTTTCGTAAGTTCATTTCACTCACTAAATTTGAAAAATTATGAAATTGATAACAATTTTACTAAATTCATTTTATAGCATTTGGTGAATCTTAAACAGAAAGCTGAGATGGTCAAAATGGATAAACAAAGGGAAAAGGACAAAAAGAATGTGATAACAAGGGCAAAAAAGAAGAAGGTTGAGACTCCTCCTGATGAAGAAGTTTAGGAAGAATACCCTGAATTCAATGTTTTAGAATTTGTGCGTAGCGCAGAAGTGATAAGCTATGTTCACGATCATGATTTAACTTACGAGGACCCTTGGTGGAAATTTGAGTCGGTAAGTATGTTGTTTTTACGTTAATATATATATATTTTTAATAATGTGTTCAAACATTTGTATATCACAGCATGATGATAACATTTGTATTTTATATACAATTATTGATACCATGCACCTCAGTCGAGCACTGGATGATATGTCACATATTTCCGAAACAAGGAAAGGTAGAACTTTACGATTCATTCTGGGGCTGCCACGATCAAAATTATTGGTTAAAAGACATCTGTTGCATGTTTTATTTGTTACCCTCCATTTTGAAGCATTTAGGTTACTATGAAGAACTTAATATGCCTCCTTCAAGTAGTGCATTCAGCGCTATAAACATCAACAATGATTTGATTCCTCAATAAGATGATTGGTATTGTTTTCTATGACAATAACGTTTTTCGCTAGTGATTCACTCTGTCATAAATAAATTCATTCACCGTATTTTGTTTGTTTAATTTGTGCTTGCAGCAACAATTGCGGTGTTTTTATGCTGAAATATGCAGAATTGCTTTTCATTGGAATCCCTTTACCATGGAAGCTAGAATTTGGCCAAAAAGATATACCTTCCATCCGTCAGTCAATGGCACTTGATTTTTTCACAGTTGGACAATTTTGTAATTCCCCCTAGAAAATTGGTCGGTCAAAGAATTATATACTGTTATGTGTCTCATTTTGTAGTTAAGAGAATTGAAATCCAAACTTAGCGAAGAAAATGAAGAGAGCAATCAAGCGACAACTGAAGTTGAAGAAGAGACCCAAGAACAACACTAAGCAATGAGCGAATCATCTTCAACAGTCTCATTTTGTGCAGTTTATTTTGTGTTTCAACCTGGGGTTTTTAATTTTGTTCTCCCCAATAGCAGAAACAGTGTAGTTTATTTGTGTAAAGACGTTTAATTATCATGTAATTAACCAAATACAAAGTAACATAAAAAAGTTGATGATGTTTTTTGGCTTGTTGACTTGTTGCATTTTCTCTTGCTTTGATTATGTCAATTAGAAAAAAGGTAAACAGTAGGGAACTACACCATACTAGTTGAAGACGTAACAAGAAGGTGTGATCAGCCCCCACTTCACCCTATAACTATTTTCATCTTTATTGTTTTACCATATTTCAACCTTGATTTTTGTGAATCATGTGATGAAATTGGCAAGTGATTTTCTCATATTCCAACTTTCCAATACAGGTTAAAAATGCTAGTTAATTCACTTGACCTAATTAATGAGGTTGATCAATAAACAACAACAGTGCAAACTGGGATTAACTAAGCTATTCTAATAACGTTAATTTATGGTCACATGATAGATCTTCAAGGTTCATTTTGGTTAGTTTTCAGAAAAATATGATGCAAAGGTCAGAGAAGGAAGCGTGTTCTAAAGCCATTTCAATAAAGTCACTTTTGAAATCACATGTGGTTGTGGTTAAAAGTTCAAAATGTAGGGAGAATGAAATGCGACTTCAAAAGAGACTTTATCAAAGTCACTTTAAAGTCTCATATTGATTTGTTATTCACTTTCTAAATTGCTAGGGTTGAGTGAAAAGCGACTTTAAAAGAGATTTCATCAAAGTCACTTATAAAGTCTTATATTGATCTGTTATTCGCTTTCTAAATTCCTAAGGCTAAGTGAAAAGTGACATCTTCTAAACACATGTAAAGTCGTTTTGCTTAAAAGAGACTTTCAAAGTGACTTCCTCAAAGTCGCTTTTGAATTCTCATTCGCCCAAATCAAGAGAAAAAATCGTCGCCGCCACTGAAGAGAAGAAGTCGTCCACAAACAAGTCAAGAGTCTCAATACGTTTCTTCATCCTGCGCATCTCTCCTCTCCTCAAACCTTATCCTACGCACCTCTCACTGGCTTCATAGATCTTCCACCGCACACTCGCCGACACTCTCTTTCTCTATATTGTTCTATTCAAGTGCTTAGCTTTCGCTTTCATGTACAGATCCAACTCGTGAGCTCTTTCATTTCTTTTGCTTTTATGCAATGTTTTGAAGAAAAAAAAAAGTCTATGTGATCAATATTGAGAAAAAAAAGTAAGCGTTTGTTTTCTGAGAAGATTTTAGTTTGAATTGTTATGTGTAGATTTAGTTTACTGGTTCGATCTAGAATTTCAGTGGTTGTTTCAGGTGTGTTCTAGATTATTAGTTGATGTTGTATGTGTTTCTGCTCTCGAATTTCCATGTTTATGTGCTGTTAATCCATTCTGTGTTTTATTTTTCTTATCTTAGTCTTAATTAAGAAAACCACTAATAGTTTTCAACAAAGTTACTCTCTAAATACACATAAACAGAGTAATAAGACAAGATTATTATGAAAATTGGTTTGTTTGAAATCATGCAGTGAGTGATTTGTGTTTATTAGGACAATGATGAAAGCTTAAAGTGTTCTTTCCAAATTCAAAAGATATGATGATTTCTATTTAATGTGTCACTTAGAATTGCTAATGTAAGTTTCATGCCAGGAAACTTGTGTCATGGTGATCTTTTGCTAATGTAATTTTCATGCCACTGCTTTTGTTTCATGCCACAAACACCCCCACCTTCATCTTAGACATGTCATCATAAAACCTAACACTTCCAAGGCACAAACTAAATAATGTTGTTTATGATTGGCCCAACCTCATTTATCAATGCCATTAATCAACTTTGTTTCACATTTGCTAGGGAAAGAAATCAGAATATCATAATATATTTGAGTAGATTCAGTGGATGAGTTTGGGGAAGAAAGAGAACAATATAGGTTAAACTTGTCTTCTGTGTTGCTTGGTTTTTCTTAGAGAAGTGTCCTAGAGTTGTTTGTTTTGTGTGGTGTGTGAATTTTTGAAGATTTCTAGTTGTTAGAGATGGGAAATAGGAGAAAGGGGAAGGAAGTTGCTAGAGATGGTGGTAAGCAGTCAAAAAAGAGAAGAAAAGTTCCCGTTATGCTGTCACCCAAAGGGAAAGGTAAATGAAGCACCTCTACGGGGCCTATAAACCCGGATTTTCTTGAAAGATGGGCTAATTTTGATAGTAGAAAAGTTTGGCCGAAGAGGGGTATCAACTTGGACATTTCTAGTGCAACTTAGATACTAGAGACAGTAAATACTATGGGTTAGAGCGGTTTTGCGAAGACCCCAAACAAGGCGGCATTGGAATTGGTCCATGAGTTTTATTTTGCAATGACCCTATATAAGTTTTACCAAGGGATGCCAGTGATGGTCCAATGGAGGGAAGTCCTAATTACATCCACTAAGATTAACTAGTGGTTTAGCACGATAAATGACATTGATGAACTGGTTGAAGACCTTCCAATGCATGAGTTGTTTAAGCCCTTTAATGGGCATTTAGCTGGTGATTTGAGGATAAATGGTTGTACTGTGTGGAATGACTATCAAACTCCCCTTTTGTATAGGGAACTCAAGATAGAGGCTACATTTTGGTACTTGTTCTTCAGTTTCTCCTAGGTGCCCACCACGTACCGCGACAAAATGACTTGTGAGAACGCCCGTTATCTTTTCTGTGCAAAGAATCTACTCATCATGGACGTAGGGCAGATTATCATGAAAGGAATTTTCGAAGCTGGGAAATCAACTGTCAGTCCACTACCTTTCCTTTCTTTGATTACACATTTTTGTGAGGAGGCCGGTATTGATATGCAATTTAGAGGATGGAACATGATTCCTCAAACAGGAAACTTTGGCAAAAGGGGTTACAATGGCATTGATATGCGTAGAGGACTACCTCTACTTGTAATTCCAAGGGGTGTTAATAAGGATGACATGGATGACTTTTCCGAGGAGGACGACCCAGAGGATGTGGACTATAATAAGCAGAACCTTGGAGATGATCTGGATGCATAGAGAGCTGATCAAGGACCAATGTCCGCTCAAATTCTACAGACCCTCAAGGGTTTGCATTTATGGATGAATGCCAACCAGCATGCCAACATGACAGAGTTTGCGAATCTTAATGATAAGATGGATGCTTTTTAGAGGGCTTTAGTTGATGAGGCCTCCAGATTCCTTGTGTGCGTTGTCAGACCAATAATGGTGAGGCTAATGGATCAAGGAACACCCCACAGCAAGCAGATCATGAGACCACTGTGCCACTCTCGGATCCATAGATTGTGGCCACCCATGATCTTTTTTAGTTTATGTTTTAGTTGTCGTTTTCGAACTCTTTTGGTAGTTTTTATCATATGACGTTACTTGTAAGACTTTATTTTGTTATTTTAGTGGTCATTTTCAAAGTAAGGAATCCGAGGCTTCAAAATGGACTATATTATTTTTTAAATATTTTTCCTGATTTTTAAAAAAATATTAACAAGTGGGGAACTTCACCATACAGATTTCCCTTAATTTCTTTATTATTTGTGCATCCATAGTCTAACACAAACTCAAATCACAATTACACCCACACTTCACCATTCCATCCTCCAACTAAATCCCTCCACTCTTACCTCCAATCCCAACCCACCAAGGACATAGTCTTTTGAAGTAGGTTTCGGCATTAGGATCCATATGCAATGGAAGGCCTCCTCATGTAGTCACCCATTTTTGGTGGCTGAATAATTAATAAAAATAATTTTTAAAATGTAATTAAATGAAAAAGGGGTTCTATGAAGCTCAATATTTTACGATTCCCGCGCTTCAAAATATGATCCCGGTGCCTTAAAGTAAGGAATCCCAGGCTTCGGAAATGGACTATATTATTTTTAAAATATTCTTTTTATTTTTTAAAAAAATATTAACAAGTGGGAAATTTCACCATACAGATTTCCCTTCATTTCTTTATTATTTGTGCAGACATAGTCTAACACAAACTCAAACCACAATTACACCCGCACTTCACCATTCAATCCTCATACTAAATCCCTCCACTATCACCTCCAATCCCAACCCACCAAGGACATGGTCTTTTGAAGTAGGTTTCGAGACCGAGATCCATGTCCAATGGAAGGCCTCCGCATGTAGTCACCTGTTTCTGGTGGCTGAATAATTAATAAAAATATTTAAAATATATATAATTAAATGAAAAGGGGGTTCTGTGAAGCCCGGTATTTTAAGATTCCTATGCGTCAAAATATGATCCCCGTGCCTCAAAGTAAAGAATCCCGGCCTTCGGAAATGGACTATATTATTTTTAAAATATTCTTCCTGATTTTAAAAAAATATATCAACAAGTGGGAAACTTCACCATACATATTTCCCTTCATTTCTTTATTATTTGTGCAGACATAGTCTAACACAAACTAAAATCAAATTACACCCACACTTAACAATTCAATCCTCCAACTATACTTCTCCACTCTCACTTCCAATCCCAACCCACCAAGGACATGGTCTTTTGAAGTAGGTTTCGGGACCAAGATCCATGTCCAATAGAAGGCCTCCACATGTAGTCATCCATTTTTGGTGGCCAAATAATTAATAAAAATATTTTAAAATGTAATTAAATGAAAAAAAGGGTTCTATGAAGCCCGTTATTTTACGATCCCCGTGCTTCAAAATATGATCGCCGTGCCTCAAAGTAAGGAATCTGAGGCTTCAAAATGGACTATATTATTTTTTAAATATATTTCCTGATTTTTTAAAAAATATTAACAAGTGGGGAACTTCACCATACAGATTTCCCTTCATTTCTTTATTATTTGTGCAGCCATTATCTAACACAAACTCAAATCACAATTACACCCACACTTCCCCATTTCATCCTCCAACTAAATCCCTCCACTCTTACCTCCAATCCCAACCCACCAAGGACATAGTCTTTTGAAGTAGGTTTTGAGGACTGGGATCCATATCCAATGGAAGGCCTCCTCATGTAGTCACCCATTTATAGTGGCTGAATAATTAATAAAAATATTTTTTAAAATGTAATTAAATGAAAAAGGGGTTTTATGAAGCCCAGTATTTTATGATTCATGTGCTTCAAAATATGATCCCAGTGCCTCAAAGTAAAAAATCCCGGGCTTCGGAAATGGACTATATTATTTTTTAAATATTCTTTTCGTTTTTAAAAAATATATTAACAAGTGGGAAATTTCACCATACAGATTTCCCTTCATTTCTTTATTATTTGTGCAACGATAGTCTAACACAAACTCAAATCACAATTACACCCACACTTCACCATTCCCTCCTCCAACTAAATCCCTCCACTCTTACCTCAATTCCCAACCCACCAAGGACATGGTCTTTTGAAGTAGGTTTCGGGATCGGGATCCATGTCCAATGGAAGGCCTCCTCATGTAGTCACTCATTTCTGGTAGCTGAATAATTAATAAAAATATTTTTTTAAAAAAATGTAATTAAATGGAAAATTGGTTCTGTGAAGCCCGGTATTTTATGATTCCCATGCTTCATAATATGATCCCATTGCCTCCAAGTAAGGAATCCCGGGCTTTAGGAATGGACTATATTATTTTTAAAATATTCTTCTCAATTTTTTTAAAAATATTAACAAATGGGAAACTTCACCATAAAGATTTCCCTTCATTTCTTTATTATTTGTGCAGCCATAGTCTAACACAAACTCAAATCACAATTACACCCACACTTCACCATTCCATCCTCCAACTAAATCCCTCTTCTCTCACCTCCAATCCCAACCCACCAAGGACATGGTCTTTTGAAGCAGGTTTCGGGACCGGGATCCATGTCCAATGGAAGGCCTCCTCATGTAGTCACCCATTTCTGGTGGCCGAATAATTAATAAAAATATTTTTAAATGTAATTAAATTAAAAAGTGGTTCTGTGAAGCCTGGTATTTTAAGATTCCCGTGCTTCAAAATATGATCCACGTGCCTCAAAGTAAGGAATCCTGGGCTTCAGAAATGAAGAATTTATTTTCCAACCGATCAATAGGCGGCTTCAGTAAGGTCACACTCGAAGTCGTATATGGATCTACTGAAATTTATAAATTGGGCAGGATTCACGAGCTCTAAAAATCAAATGCGCTGGCTTCATAACTAAGGAATCCTTGGCTTAAGAAATGAAGAATTTATTTTCCAACTAATCAATAAGCGACCTTGAAAGTGACTTTAGTAAGGTCACTTTCGAAGTCGCATATGGATTTGCTGAAATTTATAAATTGGTCAGGATTCACGGGCTCCAAAAATCAAATGCGCAGGCTTTAGAACTAAGGAATCTCGGGCTTAATAAATGAAGAATTGATTTTCCAACCGATCAATAAGCGACTTTAAAAGAGACTTCAATAAAGTAATTTTGGAAGTCGCTTATGGATCCGGTGAAATTTAAATGGGGATGGAATCACGAGCTCCAAAAATCAAATGTGAGGGCTTCAAAATTAAAGTATCCTCGGGCTTCAATCTCAAAGTATCCCTCTACAGTTGTATCCCACCCCCACCCCCACAATCCCCTTTTATTACCAAAGTCCAAAAAAGGAACTTCGTTCTTAAAACCCCCACAACAGCTTTTCCTAACGCCCAGATCTGCAAGTGAGCTTTATTGATTTTTTTTTCTTCATTTTTTGCTCTCTCTCTCTCTCTCTCTCTCTCTTTCTCTCTCTCTCTCTCTCTCTCTGCTCTTCCTCACGCCCAGATCTATAGGTGAGCTTTATTGATTTTTTTTTCATTTTTTGCTCTCTCTCTCTCTCTCTCTCTCTCTCTCTCTCTCTCTCTCTCTCCCTGCTCTTCCTCACACCTAGATTTATAGGTAATCATTCTTCTTGATTTTTTTTTTCCTTTTTGTTTTTCTAACTCTGCTCTTCGTCGCTGATATTGTTGAATTTTTTTTTTCTTTTTCCATACATATATCTCCTTGCCTTGGTTATCAATATCTATATGTACTACCATTGTTCAAACACTTATAAAAAACACTAACTGATAAGATTTTTAATAGTTTTTTTTACAGGTTTTTTGAAACATTATTTTGTTTTTGTTTTTAATTTTTTTTTTATTAACTCATTAAACAACATTGCCATAGGTTTTTTTTTTTTTTTGTTATCTTTTTTCTTGTTGTAGATCGGGTATTATGGACATGATTTTGTTTTTTCGATTTTCATATATAAATTGTATTTTATAAAACAAGGAAGAATTCCGTTTATGTTGTTTTCAAAGGAAGGAAAACTAGTATGTGTTATTATTCGCCTGAATGCCAAGCACAAGTAGATGGATTTCCAGGAGCTTCTTACCAAAAGTTTAACTCGACCAATGAAACATATAAAGCTATCACTGCTTACGTAGATCCTCAAAATTCAATTGAAAGTTTAGAACAGAATGTATCTGAGATGGTTCAAAGCACTGGATCTATGCTGTTTTTTTTTTTTATTGTCGTTTTTTTTTTTATTGGAGCAATATTTGGCAAACTTGTTTGAAAGCTCATTTATGTTTATGTTGTGGTGTTTGTTAGATAGCAATGGATGTCATATGGTAACAGATCTTTTATGTTTATGTTGTGGTGTTGAAAGATAGTAATGGATGTCATATAGTAATGGATCTTTTATGTTTATGTGGTATTGAAAGATCATTTATGTTTATGTTTATGTTTATTGGAGCAATTTGTAGTTGTTTTGTTAGATAGTAATGGATGTCCGGTTATTATTTTTATTTTGTTTGTTTGTCAGAATTACATATGGTTGCCCATATTTAGAGTTGTTTGTCATTTTGAAGATTACATAAAACAAAACAAAACATGAAGATAGTATTGGACGTTATATAGTAACGGATCTTTTATGTTTATGTTGTGGTGTTGGAAGATAGTAATGGATGTCATATAGTTACGGATCTTTTATTTTTGTTTATGTCTACATCTTTTCTTTGGTTTCTATGGCCTTCATTTTCTATTCAATCAGGAGACAAAGGCGAACCCTAGAATAAATATTTAAACTAAGAATAAATATACTAAGCATAAGTATTAAAATTAAAACCTTAGCGTAAAAAATATTAAATATACTAAATATACTATTCATAAATATTAAATATATTAAATATTAGTTTGCAGCCCGCACAGTGCATTGTTAAATGTAAGGCAATCGTTGTCGAATTTATGTTTTAAAATTTCTTGGTATTCTTCTATGTCTTTTGCTTTCAATCTCTAACAATCCCTGCGGTGGTTAACCTGGCTTTGGTGTTTTGTTCTTCATAAAAGCAGCCATCACATAAAAATTGAAAAATTATATGAATTGGACAAGATCATAATACAGAACTGTAATGTCATGTTTTTAATATTTATACGTTTATAATATTATATTAAGAGAATATCATTATTGATTATCGACCATAATGTTTCATAAATATTAATAATATGGAATTATTATTTCATAAAAATGGAAACTGATGAAATAAAATATTTTATAAACGTTTTATGAAACTACTGCACATTTTTTTGAAGGTAGAAATTACTGCACATAAATGAATATAAATTCTTGGGGAATGTTATCTAACTCAGAGATTTATAGAGTTTTATTTATTTATTTTGTTGTTTTTACTTTTACGTCGAGCCAATCAAGATAGTGCACCAAGAGTGCGGGAATACCAGAAGTATGACGATTGAATTTTCGCAATAGTGTCAACCAGAACTGTTACTTATTGGATTGCAATTATTATTATTTGGGGAATGATATTTACCTTTCTCATTTGTATTTTCCATTTACTTTTCTCACTCATTGCTTGGCACGTATATACTTTTTCATTTAATAAAAATCTCTCACTTTTTTCTGCAAAACTTATTTACATTAGTGAAGCAATCATCAGAGGTAAAGACGTAAATAAGTTTTGTAGCAAAAGTGAGAGTTTTTATTAAATAAAAAAAATGTATACGTGTCAAGTAATGAGTAAGAAAGGTAAATGGGAAAGACAAATGGGAAAGACAAATGGGAAAGGTAGATATCATTCCCCAAATAATAATAATTGCAATCCAATAAGTAACGGTTCTGGTTGACACTATTGCGAAAATTCAATCGCCATACTTCTGGTATTCCCGCACTCCTGGTGCACTATCTTGATTGGCTCGACGTAAAACTAAGAACAACAAAATAAATAAATAAAACTCTATAAATCTCTGAGAGACCAAATTTGGAAAAAAATTATTATTATTATTATTATTATTATTATTATTATTATTATTATTATACAGTATCTTGAAATTATCGGTGATTTAACTAAACACTAAAACTATTTTTTGATTTTGATAAAAATAAATAAATAAACGATAGCAAAATACTTATTAAAAATGACAACCTATAACATTATGAAGTTAATATGTGATTTAGAAAATCGATGTTGTTGATGATCGAAGAATAATAGGAAGATTGAAAAATAATATGAAGATTTGAGATTTTTTTTTTCTTTAATTAATGTTGTAGATATTAAATTTTTTTAATTTTTTTTTCATAATTCTTAAAAAAAATGTGAACCAACATTTTATTTTCCATTTTTATTTGATTAATTGAGGGTAATTTTCATAATCAAAACCAAATTTATTTAAGGGTAAAAGGATTAATTGAGGGTAATTTCTTATAATTTTGGTAAAAAAAAAAATTGGTTGTAGATACACCAAATGTTGGGTTACATTATCCGATTTCTATGGTTAAATCAATGATGATGAATAGGTGATATCCTTTTTTCCTTTTGGTTATGCTATTACATAGATATATGTATAATGTATGCAAAAGTGGAAGATCATCCACAGATATTTCATAATTTAATTTTTATTTTCATAAAATTGTTAAAACTTTTCAGCCAAAATCATTCATTTATTAATAAGTATTTTTTGGGAATCATTAACATGCCCAGTTTTTTGATAAAAGCAATCTCTTTGATGATTAATGAAATAATTGGTTCCACCCAAAAAGAAGCATTACCTCTAGCTATTAACTAACCTTAACATGCATGATGAGCATGTCTTGAGGCTGTTCCCTTCAAGTTTCAGATATTCGCTTCTGTTTTACAGTCGAATTAGAGCCCCAAGCTAACCGTCCCTATCTCATAATTAATTAAAAATAATAATTAAAATTTGATAATAATCCCAAGCTATCCTTTCTATTCCAGACGTAATTAAAAATAATCATGAACTTTTAATAAAATCAAAATCAAAATGAGAGGAAATGGTGAAAAATATCACCTTTTCCAACTCACTTAGTGACAAAGTGACCGGTTTAATAACGTAAGTTTAAAAGGCACTAAAGTAAGTGATTTCCCAAAATGCCCTTATTTTACACATTCTCTTTCTTACTTTAAAGTTTTCTGAGATTTTTTCTTTTCATATTCCTCTGTAACAAACCTTCAATGGAGGATGAAGGTTGAACACCATAACATTATCAGTTCATCTCCTTTGGATAATTAATTTTATAGTGCTACGCAGACGCATTCGGGGGTCGAGCTCCTTTTCATTTGTTATCTAAGTCTTTTGTAAGTCTTTCTCTGGTTATATGAATTTTGAATCTAATTGAAAAGTCTCGGACAGTTCATTAAAAGGCTCGGAGAAGAAATGAAAAGGCTCGGACAATTCATTAAAAGGCTCGAAGAAGTAATGAAAAGGCTCGGACATTTCATTATTACTTCTCCGAGCCTTTTAATGAACTGTCCGAGCCTTTTCATTTCTTCTCCGAGCCTTTTCATTTCTTCTCCGAGACTTTTCAACAATTTTTTTTTTGTTAATTTCATTACTTCTCCGAGCCTTTTAATGAACTATCCGAGCCTTTTCATTACTTCTCCGAGCCTTTTCATGAATTATCCGAGTCTTTTCATTTCTTCTCCGAGACTTTTCAACAATTTTTTTTTTTGTTAATTTCATTACTTCTCCGAGCCTTTTAATGAACTGTCCGAGCCTTTTCATTACTTCTCCGAGCCTTTTCATTTCTTATCCGAGCCTTTTCATTTCTTCTCCGAGACTTTTCAACAATTTTTTTTTTGTTAATTTCATTACTTCTCCGAGCCTTTTAATGAACTGTCCGAGCCTTTTCATTACTTCTCCGAGCTTTTTCATTTCTTCTCCGAGCCTTTTCATTACTTCTCCGAGCTTTTTCATTTCTTCTCCGAGCCTTTTCAACAATTTTTTTTTTTTTGTTAATTTCATTACTTCTTCGAGCCTTTTAATGAACTATCCGAATCTTTTCATTACTTCTCCGAGCCTTTTCATTTCTTTTCCGAGACTTTTCAACAATTTTTTTTTGTTAATTTTGAATCTTCGAGCCTTTTCATTTCTTATCCGAGCCTTTTAATGATCTATCCGAGCTTTTTCATTACTTCTCCAAGCCTTTTCATTTCTTCTCCGAAACTTTTAATGAACTGTCCGAGCCTTTCTAAGCTTTTTCCGAGACTTTTTCGAGCCTTTTTAATAATTTATTTTTTTCTTTGTACAATCTGTTTAAGGTTTACAAAAGAGTGTTTTAAATTGAAAAAAAGAAAAAGAAAAAAGCAACTAACAAGACGGTTTGTATCTCAGATGTAACTAACAAAGGCTGGGACATAAAAAAAGTCGCTATTGTGTTTGGTCGTGGTCCACCGTCGTCCATTGATGGAGGATTTTGAAAGGAAAAAAAAAATGGTGAAGAAGGTTACTGTGGGGGGTATTTTTGTCCGTTCACCATAATAGGTGCCTTTTAAACTTAAGTTATTAAACCGGTGACTTTCTTACAAAGTCAGGCCCAAATAGTGACAAAAAAATTTTGAACCCATCAAAATGACTCTTTCCTATTCAAAGTTCATTCATAATGGCATCGTTAACCAAAAAAAAAAAAATGAAAAGCAAATAATCAATAACTAATCCCATTAATTAAGGGATAATTTAAATTTAAAGAAAATTTTGATGATAATTTCAAGCTATCCTTTCGAATTCTGGAATTAATTAAAAATAATAATGAACTTTTTTTTTTTTTTCAAAAGGACTTCAAAAAAAACTCTTTCCTATTCAACGGTTAAAAACAAAATGGCAATCCCATAATTATGGGATAATAAATAAACAATGATTCAATGAATGATAACCAATCACGTTAATTAATAGATAATTTAAATTTATCTATACGTGTCAAACAATGAGTGGGAAAGATAAATGGGAAAGACAAATTAGAAAGGTAAATAGCATTCCCCTATAGAAAATGGTGGAAAATGAATAGTTATGAGTGGAATAAGAAACATCTCAGTATTGAGATTATCATATGATATTATTGAATCATAAAAACCATTGAATTAGGTACAGTACTGGTCACATTAATGGATATAAGAAAACTAATATCAGGTGATAATGAATTTTAATAGTTAAGTTACAAATAACAATAATAATAATTAATGGCTCAATTATATAAGGTTATATAGATATAGAAATAAAAAATAAGTATATATCATTTAAGTTCAAGCTCCCTTACGACGACACATGGCGTTGTAAGGGTCAGCTTTTATATATTACTAGTCGGTACCTGTGCTTTGCACGTGGACGAACATATTTCCTCAAATAAATAGATGATATCGATAGTTTTATGATAGTTAAAATTGATTTTAGGTTGTGCCAATTGTGGTAGCCAAAAATGGTCTTTGGACCCAACAGTAAAAGGCCCAAACCTTTGTGTTAAAACCTACCCAGGCCCACGAATAGCGGGTCAACCCAAGACTTATGTCAGTTAAAGATTTGGCCGTTTAAAACCTAGTCAAATCTACAGTTACTGGAAGAAAGTAATGTTTGATTTTAAAAAGAGATTTTCTCCGAGAATCTCTCCCACAATCAAACCCTGATCAGGTGAACGTTGGAAAAGGATTTTGGTTTATAAATAGACTTGATTCAACTACAAAAGGGATTGGAAAAAAATCATCATAAAGAACAAGCTCTTAGTGTCTTGAAACTTTGCTCACTGTTACTCCGACTACCGGAACTCAGCTTGATTCTCAAATCACGATCCAAGAATAACGATCGCTCAGCCTAAGCGCACCTAAGGCTAAGAAACATTCTCCCAATCTCACTGTTCCACGTTATCGTTTCTTTTTTCTATTTATTCTTATTCTTTTGTAGGTCAATGAGAAGACTACATACTTCGTTTGACAGGCTAACCTTTTTGCATGTTCATAGAGAAGACGACATTCCCCACTCGATAGGTTTGACCAAGTTGCCTTGGGCCTAATACAAATTCGACCCGATCCACATTAACCATAGGTTGACCCCCCCCCCCTACAGTTTGGCGCCCATCATGGGCCCCATTGCAACTTTATAAACAAGCTAGTCGAATCAATTGAACTTCTCAATATGTATGGAGATGGAAACGTACCAACAGTCGAGGAGTAGATCGTCGCGCTGACCACTCAAATGGCCCTAAACACTGAAAAGTTGAGGGCACTCGAAGCAGAAAACGCTGCAATCCAGACGAAAAATGGTGAGCTTTGAGCCCTAATGGACGGAGTACCCAACAACGCGGCACTAGAGCTCCCAATCCCGGCTCCGAACTGTGAACAAGAAGTCGATAGGACAGCTCCAATTGCACCCATAGACCCCACGAGACCAAACATGAACCCTAACGTCGAACAGAATGAACGAATGAGCTAGACAGCTCGGGTCGATATAAATCATAATGACTTGCCAATCCGGCAAAAAGTTCCATAAAAACAAAATCTAGTCATGGATCTACAACCAAACAATGCCTTTAGAACGCCCGTGTCACTTCAGTTGACACTGGGTTGGTAAAACCTGGTTCTGATCTATATTTATTTACTGACCCTGAACTTCCTCATAAGTTTGCAGAAATGGAAGCCCTTATCCAAAGAATCCCACGAGTTCCAGTGCCAATCAAAAAGAGCACAGCGAACAGCTTCGCCGATTCACCTTTTATCGATACAATTGCCCTTGTCGAGATGCCTAGGAAGTTTAGTTTCCCAAGCATAAAGCAATATGAGGGCATGACAGACCTAGACGGCCAATAGCATAGTATAAAAAAAAGAGTGTTCATTGTAGCAATCCCACGCAACCTTAGAGAAGCGTGCATGTGCAAAGCATTCGGGTCTAACCTTAATGCAATGGTATACTAATTTGCCTAATAACTCTACTACTTCCTTTGCATAGCTTACAGATACATTCGTAAAGCAATTTGTAAGCAGTCAAAAGCTGGAGAAGCAATCAAACGACCTATATACCATAACACAAAGACATGGCGAGAACCTAATGACCTATGTCGTACGCTTCAATAGGGAGAAAGTACAGATCCCACACTGCAACCAAGCCACTGCAATCTCCACCTTTAGAAAAGGCCTCCGGTTCGAGTCTGATCTTTATAAAGAACTCACCAAATATCCATGCAAGACAATGGAGGACGTGCATGCGAAAGCGTGGGCCTAGATCAAAAAGGAGGAAGATGAAGCTAACTTCATCAGGAAAATCAATAATTATGCAAATAGGCAAAACAATCGCATCGACAAAAGGTTGAACGACAAGATAGTCGAGCCTTATCCAACTGGTGATCAATGCAACAATTAGCACCGCTATAATAGACCGACCGACAGCGGTCATATGAACAGGACCCACCAAAATCAAGTAGATCACAGGTTCTGGTATAAGAATACAACATGAGCATTGAACCTGTCAATCTCGTAACAGTGATGAATGGTCAAATGGTCGCGAAGAATGAATGCACCACCAGAACATCAAGACGCCAGACTTCAATATGAATTCCATGGGGATCATGGTCATCGAACAGAGGATTGTGTCGCTCTCAAACTAGAAGTCGCTGAGCTTATGAAACGGGGACATTTGCAGGAGTTCCTAATCAACAAAGGAAAACAGACCTTCGCTCGACGTGATGAGAAGCAACAAACCAACGTAAACGATGGCCCACCAAAACCACCTCATCAAGACAGAGTAATCAATTACATTACAGGAGGATCTGAGGTTAGTGGCGTAAGTTATTCTGCGGTGAAAAGACACACACGATAGTTATGGAATGTTGAAATTGAGCCCAACAGAGAACACCCTTCGAAGATTGACGAAACTATCACTTTCAGTTCGACGGATAAATCAGATTTGTTTTCTCCTCATCACGATGCATTAGTTATTTCATTACATATTGCGAATTTCTTAACAAAAGGAATTTTAATCGACAATGGTAGTTCATGAAATATTCTATTTAACATCGCTCTACAAGAAATGTAGGTTGAAGAATCTAAAATCACTTGCCGTACGACTATGCTGACAAGATTCAGTGGTGAGCAAAAGAGTACCCTAGGAGAAATCGTACTATCCGTCTACACTGAGGATGAAAATACCTACAATGTTATACTAAACAACCTAGGAGGGGGGGTGAATAGGTTGACACTCTAATTTCAAAACTCTTTCGAGATTTTTGTCAAAACCTTGATGAGCATACAAATTAACCTTTAACATGATTGTTATGAGAAAACAATTAATACATGTATGCTCAATTCACCACCCTTAATCTACAAAACATATACCAACAAACAATGTATCTCATATACAAGATATTCAATAAAGATCAAATTCCACAAGTTGTACTGTAAATATTACTATGTACGTACGTTAAGTAGAACACTACAACTTGCTAGTGATTGAATTATATTAAAACTAAAACAAATAATACTTGTATTCACAATTATGTCCAATACGTACAAGTATAATCAATATATGACTATACACAAATAAGTCAATATACAAAAGAATTATATTTACAACTTTGATCAAAATGATGTGCTTATATCTCACACTTAACAAAATCTTGTTTCCAAATACATCACGAATGAAGATTAAGAAACAATGATTAAAACATGCACATATACAAATATGAAAGATAGAGATAGGAATAATTGACACAAGAGCACCTTCAACCATCTTCTTTTCTTTACATTTGATCACATCATTCTTCACTTCAACTTCTTCATCTTTTTCCTTCTCAAGAGTTTGAACTCTTGCTATCAAATTGAAGTTGGTGATCTTTGATTTGGAATCCACTTCATTAAGTTGCAAAGTCAAGTGATTATGTCAAGATCGATCATCCTCTTAGAAAACTTCTTCTTTTTTTCTTTTGTCACTAACATTCTTTTCAAGCTTATCAACAAAATTGTCAGTAGACAAATGAAATATAAAACAAGAACCTTTTTCACAAATAGCTTGGAACCTACTCCATGCCTCTTTTGCCATATATGAATCTTTATTAAGAGAAAGGTGATTAAAAATTTACTCCACTATTAATGGCAAAAAGGTATAAAAGTTTCAACTTCTAAAAAATAAACCTCATTCATACTTCATGATCATATTGGTTTGGAGAAACTACTCCATCAAATATAAAACTCAGAGAAGAGAAACCTTTCTTGACAATCCAACCAAGCTTGCTCATCACTAGATTTAGTGAAGTCTTTCATGAGTATTTTCAACAAAAACAAACATTTCCCAATCAACAAAAGAGGACAACCATTACAAACAACTATAGACAAAAGGTTGTTATCCTAGTAAATAACCTTGTAGATCCCAAATCACACTAATTGCTTTAAGTGACCCGCTCTAATACCAATTGAAAATACCTACAATGTTATACTAAACAACCTAGATGCGGGGTGAATAGGTTGATACTCTAATTTCAAAACTCTTTCGAGACTTTTGTCAAAACCTTGATGAGCATACAAATTAATCTTTAACATGATTATTATGAGAAAACAATTAACACATGTATGCTCAATTCACCACCCTTAGTCTACAAAACATATACCAACAAACAATGTATCTCATATACAAGATATTCAATAAAGATCAAATTCCACAAATTGTACTTTAAATATTACAATGTGATTACATTAAGTAGAACACTACAACTTGCTAGGAATTATATTAAAACTAAAACAAAGAATACTTGTATTCACAATTATGTCCAACATATACAAGTACAATCATTATATGACTATACACAAATAAGTCAATATACAAAAGAATTATATTTACAACTTTGATCAAAATGATGTGTTTATATCTCACACTTAACAAAATCTTATTTCCAAATACATCACCAATGAAGATTAAGAAACAATGATTAAAACATACACACATACAAATATAAAAGATAGAGATAGCGCGCTTCCCAGATCTGTGTTTTCAGATTGATACTCTGTGTTTTCGGATTGCAATTTCCCCTGTTGTGGATACTCTGGTTTAGGCTAATTCTCGGGATGGCCACGTTTCTTGCAAGACTGCTTATTCCCAGTTTCTCCGTGAAATTCCTCAAGTTGTTTGGTGGAGAGATTTTCGGTCCCGTTTTATCTCCCCCTCTCGCTCAGCTTTGACCTGGCGTCTTTTGTTGAACTTGCTTCCTACTGAGGATCGTCTTTGTAGGTCTAGGTTCCAGTTGGCTTCTTGTTGCAGTATTTGTGGGGTTAGTAGTGAATCTGCGGATCACCTTTTTCTTCATTGTCCCTTGGCGGTTGCTCTTTGGGAGACGGTTTTCTCAGCTTTCCAGCGACGTGTCTCTGCCGAAACTTGGCAATCCTTTTTTTTTGCAGGCCATGTTAGTTTCCTTTAGTGAGCAGGTTAGGATTTTATGGAAAGCGGCTATCCATACAGTGATATGGGGGGTGTGGACTGCCCGTAATCATTGGATCTTTGAAGGGAAGTCGGTGGACTTTAGATCCATCCTTTCTTTGGTTTGGCGTGCAGTTTCAGAGGCTAATTGCTTGGATTTTGGTTGTATGCATAATTGTATGGATGACCTTTTGTTTCTTCATCGTTTCGGTCTTTAGGGTCGCCCTTCTAAAGCCTCGATGATCAAGAGTGTGATTTGGTCGCCTCTGGCTCCTAGTTGGATCAAAGTGAATACATATGGCGCTACTATGGGCTCTCCGAGGTTTGGTGGTTGTGTTGGTATCTTTTGGAACTGCAGAGCCTTTGTGAAAGGTTGCTTTGCTATTCCTCTTGGTCAGGTTTTTACGTTTAAGGTTGAGCTTCTGATGGCCTCTTTGGCCATTAATTTTGCATTGACGTATGGGTGGCATCGTCTCTGGCTTAGGAGTGATTCTTCTTATGTGGTTTAGCTTCTTTCTTCTCGTTGTGAGATAGTTCCTTGAAGGGTTCGTCAAGCGTGGCAGCGTTGCATCTTCCAGATCTCGCAGATGGATTTTCAGAGAGGGGAATTAGGTTGCAAATACACTTTCTAAGCATGCTTTAGAGCTTTAGGGTGATTCTTGGTGGTTCTCTGCCTCGTCGTTCTGTTCTACTTTAGTTGGCAACGACTGCATAGGTCGGGAGTCTTTTCGTTTCTCTTGATGTTTTCTTTTTCTTTTTCTTTTTTGTGTGGCATGCGTGCCTCTTTTTGTTTGGGGTTGTTTTCCCCTTGGTTCTTTGTGCTTTGTTGCTTTTTGTCTTTTTTTACTTTTCTTTTATCTTTTTTTATATATGGATACTGTCTAAGGGTTTTTCAGTATATAATCGTTTGTGATGCTTTTTCCCCTTAGATCAGTCCAATTTTATTAAAAAAAAAACA
This sequence comes from Acer negundo, assembly GCA_035582765.1. Classification (NCBI taxonomy): domain Eukaryota; kingdom Viridiplantae; phylum Streptophyta; class Magnoliopsida; order Sapindales; family Sapindaceae; genus Acer; species Acer negundo. The sequence continues at coordinate 23,870,263 of CM069233.1, forward strand.
TTGTTATGACTTAAAAAAATATATGAAGAATTGACACAAGAGATATTTTAACGTGGTAAAACCTCCAAGGAAGAAACATCCACGGGTTGAATTACAACCGTAGGATACTATATATATATATATATATATATATTGGATAATAGATTAGAAATTCCTCAAAAGTGACCAACCTATGATCTACTTCTTATTGGAGTCTATGTCTACCCAATCCCTATTTGTAGATAAGAAATCCCTTAATGATGCGGAGCCACCATATATTGGAGTCCATCTCTACACAACATCGTTGGAAGATTAGAAATTCTTCAAGAGACAATTTACATCCCATACAACACTCTCTATTGGAATCTATGTCTATCCAATCACTCGGGCCTACCAATATTGTAGCCAACTACCTATCCAAGACATTCATGCCTCTAGAGAGCCTCTCATGCTTGGCTATCCCGATCCTAGCCATGACTTCTTGCATGGTTATCTGGACCTCTTGTCTAATCAAGTCTTCCTTGCTTGACTATCCTAACAACTTGTCCTAATCAAGACTTCATGCCATTTGCAAGGACTTCTTAATGTGATCAATGAATGAAAATGATGCAAACAAGAATTCAACATGGAACATGTGATCAATACATTCTATGGAAACTAGACTTAGTCATGTGAGCACACAAGTCAAAAATAGTCTACCTATAAAAAATGAACAAAAACCTAGAGCATGTCAAACACCTAACACATGTGACTCCCAGTTTCACTCACAAAGCTAACACTTAAATAAATCATATACATGAAGCACATATTCAAGATATTATAAACATACACCAAAAAAAAATGCTAGAATCACAAAATATGATCAATAAATACACTACAAAAAAAAATGGTTTTTTCCGACGGCTAAATGTCGTCGAAAATAAGCTTTTCCGTCGAGAAAAAGCCGTCTGAGGCCGTCACAAATACGTTTGTCAAAAATAACTATTCACTAACAAGCTATCACAAATACTACCATTTCCGATGGCCATTGCCGTCGGAAAAGATTAAAATATCGTCGGTAATAGTGATTCAAAGTGGTCAAAATTACTTGTATTTTCGACGGCTTTACCGCTATTTCCGATGGCTTATTTCCGTCGAAAATAATGATTCAAGGTGGTCAAAACTACTTGTATTTTCGACGGCTTAACCGCTATTTCCGACGGCTTATTGCCGTCGAAAATAGTCGAATTATAAAAAAAAATAGTGTGACTCGACTTGATAGTGGCCACGTCACTCGTCACGTGCCACGCGCCACGTCACCCCGACACGCGCGACATCACCCAGCATGTGGCACTCTAAATCCATGAAATTCATATGGCTTAAACCCTTGACCCGTATGACAGTAAGGGTTTCCCTTACGATTTTGCTATAACCTTATACCCGATAGGTTTTGCATATTATTTATATATAAGCGATTGATATGTTTATATACTATGTAATTAAATATATTTTTTTTGTATACTATTTAAATATAACTATTGAGATATTGTTTTTTAAAATAATATTTTATCAAAATTATTAGAGTTTTTGTTGAAAGTGAATTTTGGATACATTTAACACATATAGTGATACATTTAAAATGTTGACCTACAAGTCAAATTTTTTTGTGTAGTGTTATAAATTACATACATTCCATTATAATTTATTAATTAATATTATAATACAAAATTATTTATTTATTCCATGAAATTGAGGTCAACAAAACAAAGACTATTTCTGACGGCATTAAGGCCGTAGGAAATTGTGTATTCCATTTTTTCTTTTCAAATGGAACAAGACTACTTCTGACAGCATTGAAGCTGTCGGAAATAGTGTATTCTTTTTTTCTCTTTTAAAATGGAAAAGACTATTTTCGACGGCATTGAGGTCATCGGAAATAGTGTATTCCATTTTTTCTTTTTAAATGGAACAAGACTATTTCCAACGGCATTGAGGCTGTCAAAAATAGTGTATTCATTTTATCTCTTTTAAAATGGAACAAGACTATTTCTGACGGCGTTGAGGCCATCGGAAATAGTGTATTCCTTTTTTAATCTTCAAATGGAACAAGACTATTTCCAACGGCCTCAATGCCGTCGGAAATAGTTTATTTACTTTTCCTCATTTTCAACGGGACAAAGACTATTTTCAACGGCATTTTTTGTGTCGTCAAAATTAGGAATAAAATTTACGGCTTTTCGACTATTTTCAACGGCCTTTGGCCATCGGAAATGTTGTATCATATTTTTACTCATTTCCGACAGCACTGAAACGGTCGTCGGAAATAGTGTATTCCTTTTTTCTCTTTTCAAATGGACAAGACTATTTCCGATGGCATTGAGGCCGTCGGAAATAGTGTATTCCATTTTTTATTTTCAAACGGAACAAAACTATTTCCGACATTATTGAGGATGTCGGAAATAGTGTATTCCTTTTTTCTCTTTTCAAATGGAACAAGACTATTTCCAACGGCATTAGACTATTTCCAACGACATTGAGGCCATCAAAAATAGTGTAATCCTTTTTTTCTTTTCAAATGAAACAAGACTATTTCTGACGGCATTGAGGCTGTCGAAAATAGTGTATTCCTTTTATCTTTTTTCAAATGGAACAAGACTATTTCCGACGGCTTTGAGGCCATCAAAAATAGTGTATTCCTTTTTTCTTTTCAAATGGAACAAGACTATTTCCGACGGCATTGAGGACATCGAAAATAGTGTATTCCTTTTCTTCATTTCCAACTAGACAAAGACTATTTCAGACGGCGTTTTTTGTGCCGTCGGAATTGGGAACAAAATTCATTGTTTGTTTGACTTTTTCTGACGGCCAAAGGCGGTTGGAAAAGTGGATTCATATTTTTACTCATTTTCGATGGCACTGAAATGGCCATCGGAAATAGTGTATTCCTTTTTTCTCTTGTCAAATGGACAAGACTATTTCCGATGGCATTAAAGCCGTCGGAAATAGTGTATTCCATTTTTTCTTTTCAATTGGAACAAGACTATTTCCGACGGCATTAAGGCTTTCGGAAATAGTGTATTCCTTTTGTCTCTTTTAAAATGGAACAAGACTATCTCCGACGGCATTGAGGCCATCGAAAATAGTGTATTCCTTTTTTTCTTTTCAAATGGAACAAGACTATTTCCGACGGCATTGAGGCCGTCGGAAATAGTGTATTCCTATTCCTCATTTCCAACAGGACAAATATTATTTCCGACGGCATTTTTTGTGTTGTGAAAATTGAGAAACAAATTGACGACGTTTTCGACTATTTCCAATGGCCTTTGGTCGTCGAAAATGTGGTATCATATTTTTACTCATTTCCGATGGGGCCGTCGAAAATAGTGTATTTTTTTTTTCTCTTTTCAAATGGACAAGACTATTTCCGATGGCATTGAGGCTGTCGGAAATAGTGTATTCCATTTTTCATTTCAAATGGAACAAGACTATTTTTGACGGCATTGAGGCTGTTGGAAATAGTGTATTCCTTTTTTCTCTTTTCAAATTGAACAAGACTATTTTCGATGGCATTGAGGCCGTCGAAAATAGTGTTTTCCATATTTTCTTTTCAAATGGAACAAGACTATTTCCGCCAACATTGAGGCTGTCGGAAAATAGTGTATTCCTTTTTTCTCTTTTCAAATTGAACAAGATAATTTCCGATGGCATTGAGGCCATCGAAAATAGTGTATTCCTTTTTTTTAATTTTCAAATGGAACAAGACTATTTCTGATGGCCTCAATGCCGTCGAAAATAGTGTATTCCTTTTCCCCATTTCCAACGGGACAAAGACTATTTCTGACGGCATTTTTTGTAACGTCGGAAATGGTAACAAAATTGACGGCTTTTTCGACTACTTTCGACGTCTTTTGGCTGTCGGAACTGTTGTATCATATTTTTACTCATTTCTGACGGCACTGAAATGGCCGTCGGAAATATTGTATTCCTTTTTTCTTTTTTTAAATGGACAAGACTATTTCCGATGGCATTCAGGCCATCGGAAATAGTGTATTCCATTTTTTCTTTTCAAACGGAACAAGACTATTTCCGACGTCATTGAGGCTGTCGGAAATAGTGTATTCCATTTTTTCTTTTCAAACGGAACAAGAATATTTCCGACGTCACTGAGGCTGTCGGAAATAGTGTATTCCTTTTTTCTCTTTTTAAATGGAACAAGGCTATTTCCACCGGCATTGAGGCCACCGAAAATAGTGTATTCCATTTTTTCTTTTCAAATGGAACAAGACTATTTATGACGGCATTGAGGCTGTCGGAAATAGTGTATTCCTTTTATCTCTTTTCAAATGGAACAAGACTATTTCCGACGGCATTGAGGACATCGAAAATAGTGTATTCCTTTTTTTTCTTTTCAAATGGAACAAGACTATTTTCGACAGCCTCAATGCCGTCGAAAATAGTGTATTCCCTTTCCTCATTTCCAATGGGACAAATCAGACGGCGTTTTTTGTGCCGTTAGAATTGGGAACAAAATTGACGGCTTTTTTGACTTTTTCCAACGGCCAAAGGTTATTGGAAATGTGGTATCATATTTTTACTCATTTCCGATGGCACTGAAATGGCCGTCGAAAATAGTGTATTCCTATTTTCTCTTCTCAAATGGACAAGACTACTTTTGATGGCATTAAGGCCATCGGAAATTCCTTTTATCTCTTTTCAAATGGAACAAGACTATCTCCAACGGCATTGAGGCCATCGAAAATAGTGTATTCCATTTTTTCTTGTCAAATGGAACATGACTATTTCCGACGTCCTCAATGCCATCGGAAATAGTGTATTCCTTTTCCTCATCTCCATCAGGACAAAGACTATTTCCGACGGCATTTTTTGTGTTGTCGAAATTGGGAACAAAATTGATGGCGTTTTCGACTATTTCCAACGGCCTTTGGCCGTCGGAAATGTGTTATCATATTTTTACTCATTTCCGACGGTACTGAAATGGCCGTCGAAAATAGTGTATTCTTTTTTTCTCTTTTCAAATGGACAAGACTATTTCCGATGGCATTGAGGCCGTCGGAAATAGTGTATTCCATTTTTCTTTTCAAATGGAACAAGACTATTTTCGACGGCATTGAGGCTGTCGGAAATAGTGTATTACTTTTTTCTCTTTTCAAATTGAACAAGACTATTTATGATGGCATTGAGGCTGTCGGAAATGGTGTATTCCTTTTATCTCTTTTCAAATGGAACAAGACTATTTCTGACGACATTGAGGACATCAAAAATAGTGTATTCCCTTTTTTCTTTTTAAATGGAACAAGACTATTTCCGACGGCCTCAATGACGTCGAAAATAGTGTATTCCTTTTCCTCATTTCCAACGGGACAAAGACTATTTCAGACGGCGTTTTTTTGTGCCATCGGAATTGGGAACAAAATTGAGGGTTTTTTGACTTCTTCCGACGGCTAAATGCTGTCGGAAATGTGGTATCATATTTTTACATATTTCCGACGGCACTGAAATGGCCGTCGGAAATAGTGTATTCCTTTTTTCTCTTCTCAAATGCACAAGATTAATTCCGATGGCATTAAGGCCGTCGGAAATAGTGTATTCCATTTTTTCTTTTCAAATGGAACAAGACTATTTTCGATAGCATTGAGGCTTTCGGAAATAGTGTATTCCTTTTATATCTTTCCAAGGACTAAGACTATCTCCGACGACATTGAGGCCATCGAAAATAGTTCATTCCATTTTTTCTTTTCAAATGGAACATGACTATTTCCAACGTTCTCAATGTCGTCGAAAATAGTGTATTCCTTTTCCTCATTTCCAACAGGACAAAGATTATTTCCGACAGCGTTTTTTGTGTTGTCGAAATTGGGAACAAAATTGACAGCGTTTTCGACTATTTTCAACGGCCTTTGGCCGTTGAAAATGTGGTATCATATTTTTACTCATTTCCGACGGGGCCATCGAAAATAGTGTTTTCTTTTTTTCTCTTTTCAAATGGACAAGACTATTTCCGATGGCATTGAGGCCATCGGAAATAGTGTATTCCATTTTTCTTTTCAAATGGAACAAGACTATTTCCGACGACATTGAGGCTGTCGGAAATAGTTTATTACTTTTTTCTCTTTTCAAATTAAACAAGACTATTTATGACGGCATTGAGGTTGTCGGAAATAGTGTATTCCTTTTATCTCTTTTCAAATTGAACAAGACTATTCCCGACGGCATTGAGGACATCGAAAATAGTGTATTCCCTTTTTTCTTTTCAAATAGAACAAGACTATTTCCGACGGCCTCAATGCCGTCGAAAATAGTGTATTCCTTTTCCTCATTTCCAACAGGACAAAGACTATTTCAGAAGGCGTTTTTTGTGCTATTGTAATTGGGAACAAAATTGAAGGTTTTTTGACTTTTTCCGACGGCCAAAGGCTGTCGGGAAATGTGGTATCATATTTTTACTCATTTCCGATGGCACTGAAATGGCTGTCGGAAATATTGTATTCCTTTTTTCTCTTCTCAAATGCACAAGATTATTTCCGATGGCATTAAGGCCGTCAGAAATAGTGTATTCCATTTTTTTCTTTTCAAATGGAACAAGACTATTTCCAATGGCATTGAGGCTTTCGGAAATAGTGTATTCCTTTTATCTCTTTCCAAATGGAACAAGACTATCTCCGACGACATTGAGGCCATCAAAAATAGTGCATTCCATTTTTTCTATTCAAATGGAACATGACTATTTCCGACATCCTCAATGTCGTCGGTGTATTCCTTTTCCTCATTTCCATGACAAAGACTATTTCCGACGGCGTTTTTTGTATTGTCGAAATTAGGAACAACATTCACGGTGTTTTCAACTATTTCCAACGGCCTTTGGCCGTCGGAAATGTGGTATCATATTTTTACTCTTTTCCGATGGTAATGAAATGGCCGTCGAAAATAGTGTATTCTTTTTTTCCCTTTTCAAATGGACAAGACTATTTTCGATGACATTAAGGCAGTCCGAAATAGTGTATTCCATTTTTCTTTTCAAATAGAACAAGACTATTTCAGACGGCATTGAGGTTGTCGGAAATAGTGTATTCCTTTTTCTCTTTTCAAATTGAACAAGACTATTTATCACGGCATTGAGGTTGTCGGAAATAGTGTATTCCTTTTTCTCTTTTCAAATTGAACAAGACTATTTATCACGGCATTGAGGTTGTCGAAAATAGTGTATTCCTTTGATTTCTTTTCAAATGGAACATGACCATTTCTAACGACATTGAGGCCATCGAAAATAATGTATTCCTTTTTTTCTTTTCAAATGGAACAAGACTATTTCCGATGGCCTCAATGCCGTTGAAAATAGTGTATTCCTTTTCCTCATTTCCAACGGGACAAAAACTATTTCAGACAGCATTTTTTGTGCCGCCAGAATTGGCAACAAAATTGACGGCTTTTTTTACTTTTTTCGACGGCCAAAATCTGTCGGAAATGTGGTATCATATTTTTTCTCATTTCCGACGGTATTGAAATGGCCGTCGGAAATAGTGTATTCCTTTTTTCTCTTCTCAAATGGACAAGACTATTTCTGATGGCATTAAGGTCGTCGGAAATAGTTGTATTCCATTTTTTCTTTTCAAATGGAACAAGACTATTTCCGACGGCATTGAGGCTTTCGAAAATAGTATATTCCATTTATCCTTTTCAAATGGAACAAGACTATCTCCGACGGCATTGAGGCCATCGAAAATAGTGTATTCCTTTTTTTCTTTTCAAATGGAACGTGACTATTTCCGATGGCCTCAATGCCGTCGGAAATAGTGTATTCCTTTTCCTCATTTCCAACGGGACAAAGAATTTTCGACGGCGTTTTTGTGTTGTCGAGTGGGGAACAAAATTGACGCGTTTTGGCTAACTTCCAACGGCCTTTGGCCGTCGGAAATGTGGTATCATATTTTTACTCATTTTAAATGGTCTTTTGAAATAGGTTTCGGGACTGAGAACCATGTCCAATGGAAAGGTCTTTTCAAATAGACAAGACTATTTTCGATGGCATTGAGGCCGTCGGAAATAGTGTATTCCATTTTTCTTTTCAAATGGAACAAGACTATTTCCGACGACAACTGTCGGAAATAGTGTATTCCTTTTTTCTCTTTTCAAATTGAACAAGACTATTTTCGATGGCATTGAGGCCGTCAACAATAGTGTTTTCCATTTTTTCATTTCAAATGAAACAAGACTATTTCCGACGGCATTGGGGCTGTCGAAAATAGTGTATTCCTTTTTTCTCTTTTCAAAATGAACAAGACTATTTCCGACAACATTGAGACCATCAGAAATTGTGTATTCCTTTTTTAATTTTCAAATGGAACAAGACTATTTCCGATGGCCTCAATGCCATCGAAAATAGTGTATTCCTTTTCCTCTTTTCCAACGGGACAAAGACTATTTCTGACATCGTTTTTTGTGTTGTCGAAATTGGGAACAAAATCGGTGGCTTTTTCGATTATTTTCGACGGCCTTTGGCCGTCGGAACTGTGGTATCATATTTTTATTCATTTCCAACGGCACTGAAATGGCCGTCGGAAATATTGTATTCCTTTTTTCTCTTTTTAAATGGACAAGACTATTTCCGATGGCATTGAGGCCGTCGAAAATAGTGTATTCCATTTTTTCTTTTCAAATGGAACAAGACTATTTCCGACGGCATTGAGGCTATCGAAAATACTGTATTGTGAAACTAATTACGGTGTGTTCAATATCAATCTAGAGGGGGGTGAATAAATTTTAACTAATTTTTACACAATTTTCATTATCAGACACTATTCTGAAAATACCCCTAACTAGTCAATTTATATATCGAGTGTAATATGTGCGGAATTATAAATTACACAAGATATTTACGTGGAAACCTAACGGGAAAAAGCTACGGTGATAAGTGCGCGCGGCTCGAACGTCAAAATCACTAATTGAAATGGAGTTTACAACCTATGTAGACCTCGTCTAACACTACGGTCAATAACCCCCACTTCTACCCCGCGGGCCTTTAAAAACGATCCTAGTCCAATTTGCTTATGCTTTAAAGTAATCTTAGCTACAAGACTTACTTCTCAATAAGAGATAATACAACCTAAGTGAATATATAATGATATTCAAAATGCAAATAAAGCTAGGTAACCTTAGATGCTTATCTAGGATGATGATAACAATTAATACAATCCTAGATATCAATAGTTAAATGACATGTTGTAAAGCTTAGCTAATCATAGAGTAAGCAAACCTAGCCTGGATAGCTATCACAATACGACACTAACACTCGATCATATCAACACAACAATCTCTATCTCTTGAATATTATAATTTAATCTAAGAGCAATCAAGTAATCCTGAAGATGCCTTGATAAATAAAACACTAATTATGTATGATAATAGTGAAGAATATACCATGGGATGTGTGTTGAGTAAGACCCATGAAAGTAAGCATCCTAACTATGCTAGAAAATGCTTAGATGATATTTGATGCATATGTAGATGGGTTTGAGTGATTAAATGAGTAATCTTGATTGCTTTTTCTCTCAAAAGTCTCTCTTTTAAACCTAGGGATCTTGATAATCAAATAGTCACACTTAGACTATGAAAAAGTGGTGTATTTATAGAGGGCCATAAAAGTTTGATTGAAATGAAAAGACACAATTACCCTGTTTACCCTTGAAATCACCGTTCGGCGATTTCAAAACCGTCAATCAAACCGCCAAACATAATCCTAAGAGAACGAGGGATCATCGGCGGTTTCGCATTCGGCGGTTTTAAAACGGTCGAATAAAGCGTATCCTGAAAATATCTATAAGGTATGAACGACGGTTTCATTCGGAGGTTTCAAAACCGTCAAATTGAGACGAAGATATTTATTTCAATCAAGTCTCATACGGTGGTTTCAAACAGTGATCAAGCCGCCAATCGTGGCAGCCAGAACTAATCCGGGGCAACCCACGGAATCGAATGGCGGTTGCATTCGCTATGCGATATGATCAATCGTTTGTTTCACCACTGATGGTGAAACCAAAGGAGAAGCCAAGGGCATTCTCCGAAGGTGATCTTCTCGCTGAACCAAGCACACATTCATGCATGCGTGGACGTTTCCTAACAACATCGGGAAACGAATTACAAAGCACATAAACACACAACAAGAAATAACAACCATTTGCAAGTGTAATAATGTGACATGTGAAGAGAATGCACACGCATGCAAGAATGCTAAGTGTGTGTGTGCAACTAGATCTCTTCAAGAAAAATAAGCACTAGAGATATACCTTTGGAATGCTTGTCACCTTGAGGTCTTGAAATGGGCCTTTGATCTTGATTCTCAACCACAGAAACTACCCTTACAATTCAAACCCCAATTGTGGTTTATCCATGAAATAAGCCAATCAAAATCTGGGAATCCTTACAATCTCCCTCTTTGGCTATTTCGTGACAAAACCACCTCTCACAATGATTCTCAACAAAATAGAAGCCCCATGGGTCTACAGCGTTTTCTACATTACAAAGAGATATCTAAAAAATAAAATCTTGAAGACTTCAATCTCTTGTAGAACATCAAACCTTCAAAACCAAGTTTCTATACTATCCTATTCAAGAAAAGGTGAGATTAATCAAGTGAGTATAAAAACAAGCATTTTCATTTAAGAAATTAAGCACAATCATCATGCAATGTATGTGCAATGCAATGCTTCCCCTCAAAAGGTTACTCCCCTTTAATCTGTATTCTCCCCAACATGCAAATTTGCAATTTCCCTTACCACATTCTACTCCCACTTTTTGTCATGATATAGGCAAAGGAGTAGTCCCTAAACGGGTCACTTATAGCAAAGAGAGATGGAAGCATACAAGTCAATTGCATAATCATATAAGGCACTTTATGCAACTCAATTAACTAGATAGATACAAGGAGATTTATTTGCATAGAAACTGTGTGATTGAAATGCTTTGCATGCAAGAAATATTGCATTCAAGTCATAAAAACAATGGTATTTGGCAAAGCAAATGACAAAGGTTTCTTATAAGAATTCAAACCAATTTCACCATTTGTCATGAATAAAAGCAAGGATATAGAGAGTGTTTGATTTCAAATTAAGAGAACTATATCCAACTTTATAAGCGAAACATGTCATGAGCAACTTTGCACCCTATTTGATTTTCTGGATAAGATATCTGTATGATAGTAGACATGTTCAACAAATAAAGAAAGAGAGACATTTGGATTTAAATCCTTAGAATGGATACAAGATCCTTTGTTCATTTTGAGTCTCATAAGCTTTTTACACATTGTTTTGCATTTAAGAATTGCAATCATCAATTCATGCTTTTTCATTTGAGCATGTCATTAAGAATCATCATGTCATGGAGATCATTATAGGTCATTCAATAAGTACTTCCTAAGTGAATCTCCTAGTCCAAAAATGCATGTTTGAACATAAATATGACATGGATTGCATTCAAAGCATGGTTCACACTTATTGAGATAAAAGCATATATATATATATATATGTGCAACCAAGATACTCAAGCAATTAATAAATAATCATAAAAATTTTCAAATTTTTGCATGCAACAAATATGCAATTGCTCTCTTTGCTTGAGTTCCCCAAATGGGGTCAATTACCAAAACACATCACTCCACGAGACATATCCCAATAGATCTACTAAGGGTTTTAAACCTTGTTGCATCTAAGGGTTTTGTAAATAAGTCCGCTAGTTGATCATTAGTGCCTACATGTTCAAGCACTATGCATTTATTTTCAACAAGCTCTCTAATGAAGTGATGACGGATGTCAATATGCTTAGTCCTAGATTGTTGTACCGGATTCTTTGAAATATTAATAGCACTCATATTATCACAAAAGAGAGTGAGTGTACCTTGGTTGAATCCGTAGTCGACTAGCATTTGCTTCATCCATAGGAGTTATGTGCATCCACTCCCCGCGGCTATGTACTCGGCCTCGGCCGTGGACAAGGAAATCGAGTTTTGCTTCTTGCAAAACCAAGACACCAAGTTGTTGCCTAGAAAGAAGCAACCGCCCGATGTGCTCTTCCTATCATCACAATTTCCTACCCAATCCGCATCACTAAAGCCAACTAAACTAGCATTAGTGTCAAAAGAGTACCAAATCCCATAGTTGGATGTCTCATTCACATAGCGAATGATTCTCTTAACAGAAGAGAGATGTGACTCATTGGGATCCACTTGGTACCTAGCACACACACCCACACTAAAAGAGATATCGGGCCTACTTGCGGTCAAATAAAGCAAGCTACCAATCATGCCCCGATATAGAGTTTGTTCCACACTTTTTCCACTAGCATCCTTGCTTAGCTTCAAAGTGGTACTCATGGGTGTATCACAATGTTTGGCTTTTTCAAGACCAAACTTCTTCACTAAGTTTTTAGCATATTTGGCTTGGGTTATAAAAATCCCATCATTTAATTGCCTAATTTGCAAACTGTTAGGATTATGCTCAATAGCAAGAGTGTAATGTTGTAATTGACAATCTTTTTCATATTAATAAAGTGATTTCTGGTTTAACAAATCGTATTGCATTTATAGTTTCATATTATAATTGTCAAAGTAAATAATCATAAGGTCTAAAGACTATGGGAAAAGAAGAATTGTTCGTACATCTGGATATGTATGTGGTAAACACAATTCTTTAGTTAGTCTTGAATAATGTTCACAACTTAAGTTAAAGGTTGGGCACTTTTATCTTGTTAAAGTTGTAGAATTCTTTTGTTAGCATTTGAGTGGGATCAAATGAGATATGATGAGTCTAAAATCATCGGAGTGTCTTCGAGTAAAAGGATCTAGTGCACTGGGTGCATTGAACTGGATCACAATGAAATACTTTATCTATAACCGTCAGTAGATAAAAGTCTTTTCATTATCAGGACAATCGGAGAGTCTATCTTAATCCTGAGATAAATGATGGACTTATGGTTGCAAGTGATATCATTTGAGTTATCAATGAGTACAATTATATCGCATAGTCTATCCTCAATAGTTTGGTAATATTCATTTGTTAATCGATAGAGGACTTCATTTATAGATATGGACATCGTGGCTCCATTTAATTAAATGAGAGTATAATATCATCATATGGATGTTTTGAGGTAATTGGATATTAAATCTCAACGTTGAGTTTTCGATAGTGTCTATTGAAAACATGGCTTCTGGACAAGTCAAAATATCCAAGTTCAAAACGTGGTCATATGAGTAAATATGGTAACTTGGAGAGTTATAGGCGGTCTATGAACTCTTGGCGATTACTGATATTAATCACGAGGATACACTATCTCCAATATGATTGTCTAGGGTATGAATGAGGAGCATCTTCCTTTTCTATCTTTATTTAAGAGTTCAGTTTTAGCTCTTTAGTGGAATGAGTTAAAATTAATGGATCGGACCTAAGTGAATCATTTGTTGATTGTGATTAGGTTATGTCTATTGAAGCTTAAATTTAGATGGCCCGCCAAGATCCCCAATCAACACGGACTTGCATGGATCGCTTGATATATTCTACCGGACCAATTTAAGGGTCCATCTAGAATTGCATTTAATATATTAAGAATATAATTTGCACATTATTTAAGTAATGGGCTGCTCAATTATATTAATATATTAATGAAAGACATGTGGGCTTGTTTCTTTTAGTAAGAATGGGTATGGTTCACATGTGGGTTTTTTATTTAAAGTCCAATGGATTAAATGAAATAAGAAAATAATATTTTGGCCCATTTACTCTAAGTGGGGCGGCAAGGGTTAGTTTAACCTAATAAATTATTTTGTTTCATTGTTTAAATTAAATAAGAATTAATTAATTTATTAATTAATTGTTTAATTAAAGAAACAAATCTTTTTTAATCAGGAAATATATTTCCTAAAAGTAAAATTAAAAGACTTGTTTGATAAGGAAATAAATAATTAGTTTTATTTATTTAGTCAAATAAGAAGTCTTTTTATTTAGTCAAAATAAAAGAATAAAAGATCTATGAGTTGGATTAGGGTTTGATGTCTTAAAAACTAGATGGAAATTAGGGTGCACCATAAGCCTATGGTGGGCATGTGATTTCGGCAACCCTAGTTATTTCTAGGTTAGGATTTCGGCAACCCTAATAATAATAGAAAAGAAGAAGCAAACTTAGGCCACCTATATATTGACAAGTATAGAATTCGGCCACAAAAAAAAATGATATGGGTTCATGATACAAATTTCTTCTTCTTCTCAATTCATAGAAAGCTTTTATTCTACTAAAACAAAAAGGAGTGTTAGATTATTCTTTGATAGTATACTATTTGCTTATTCGTCAATAAGCTTGTGTATACGATATCGATCTAAGTTCACGCGAGTTTCGATCATTAGATTGAGAACTCAAAAGTGACCGGAATAATCTTAGTCATTCTTTTGATTGTTTTTGTGACTAACAAAGAAAAGAAAAGTTTGTTTTGTCCATTCATAGGTTTGCAATTCAAAGAAAAGGGAGACCACGCTCCTAGGTGATCCACGTTCGTGCTAGGATTGAAGATCTTGTGGATTACCATCGACGTAAGTCAATCGGATCACGCGACAAAAGGTATTCTACTTTTTGTTATTGTATATGTATGTTTAATTAATTAAAGGGTTTAAGGTTCATAAAGGAAAATTTTTTAAAAGTCACTAAATATAATTTTTAGTATCGCTTCCGCTGCGTGTACTTCTTTGGTATTTTTCCCAACAAGAAGTAACTTAGCTCACCAACAAGACTTATCTCAAATTCATGAGACATAACATCGACAAATTGTTGGACCTTGGTGTTGTTGGTGGAGCCAAACACTATATCATCAACATATATTTGAGCTATAAAGAGCTCATCATTGTCTTTCTTGATGAATAGAGTCTTGTCAACACTACCCCTTGTGTAGTTGTTGTCAACAAGAAATAGAGTCATGCGCTCATACCAAGCCCTTGGTGCTTGTTTCAACCCATATAGAGCCTTCTTGAGGCGATAGACATGAGAGGGGTGGTGTGGATCCACAAACCCCTTGGGTTGTTCAACAAACACTTCCTCATGCAATAAGCCATTGAGGAAGGCACTCTTGACATCCATTTGGTGTAATTTGAACTTGTACACACAAGAAATGGATAAGAGAAGCCTTATGGACTCTAGGCGGGCAACGGGAGCAAAAGTCTCCTCAAAGTCAATACCCTCAATTTGAGAGTACCCTTGTGCAACAAGTCTAGCCTTGTTACGCACTATGTTGCCATCCTCATCGGATTTGTTCCTATAGATCCACTTGGTGCCTATCACATTAGTGTTCTTAGGCCTAGGAACTAGAGTCCAAACCTCATTCCTTTCGAATTGGTTTAGCTCTTCTTGCATGGCAAGAACCCAAAATTCATCATTCAAGGCTTCATCAACCTTTTTGGGTTCTATTTGAGAGGTGTAGCATGTATGGCTAATGAGATTAGCTATTTGATACCTAGTCCTAACACCTTCATTCATATCTCCAATGATGTCATCTTTATCATGGAGCTTTCTAACCCATGGAGCGGGTTCATTTGAGTCCAAGAGAGGAACTATATCTAGAGGTTGAGTGGCCTCTTCATTTAGGTTAGAAGTCCCAACATTAGAAGTCTCCATAACTTTCTCCAAATGAGAGTCATCATCTAAAGCAACCTCCTCCTCATGGTTATTAGACTTGAGCCTTTCATCATCAATGACAACATTGGATGATTCCATAATGCTTCAAGTCTTTAAGTTGAAAACTCTATAGGCTCTACTATTCAAGGCATAGTCAATAAAAATACCCTCATCACTCTTAGCATCAAACTTGCCAAGTTGATCACGGTCATTCAAGATGTAGCATTTGCTTCCAAAGGTGTGGAAGTAGCTAACATTCGGCTTTCTATCTCTCCATAACTCATAGGAGGTTTGTCTAGTGCCAGTCCTTATAGCAAGCCGTATTGATGGCTTCGGCCCATAGATTCTTAGAGACATTGTTGCTAAGCAACATGACATGGGCCATCTCTCTTCCTCTCAACAACTCCATTTTGTTAAGGTGTCCTAGGAGTCGAAAACTCATGGAAGATGCCTACACTTTCACAATATGTTTCAAAGGAAACATTCTTAAATTCCCTCTCATGGTCACTTCTAATCCGTTTTATGCTTTTAATGTTAGAGTTCATTTCATTTTGAATATTATTACAAAGCATTTTAAACTTATCAAAAGTTTCGGATTTTTCTCTAAGAAAATATGTCTGTGTGAACCTAGAGAAATCATCAACACAAACAAAAATGTGTCTCTTTCCACCTAAACTCTCGGTTTGCATAGGACCCAAAAGATCCATGTGGAGAAGCTCAAGGGGCTCCTTGGTGGAGAGATACTTACCCTTTTTTATGCATGCTTTTGGTTTGTTTCCATTGTTGGCAAGGTCCACAAACACCATTAGCTTGCTTCCCAAGCTTGGGAAGGCCACGTACAACATTAAACTTGTCTAGGATTCGTAAATCCCTAAAGTTCATGTGGCAAAGTCTTTCATGCCACAACTCAACTTGCTCATCCTTGGACATATTACATGAGACAACTTTAGCCTCAAGACAATATCAATTGTCGCTAGATCTCATACCTTTCAACAAGGTTTGTCCATCGGGCTTTAGGATTGAGCAATCATCTTTAGAAAATAAGACGGAAAATCCTTCATCACTAAGATGAGAAATGCTTATTAAATTGGCTTTCCAGCCATTAACATATAAAACATTGGACAAGGAGGGTAATCCGAGAATAGAAATGGTTCTTTTCCCTACAACTCTCTTTTTGGATTCATCACCAAAGGTGACACATCCTCCTTCCTCCATGATAAGAGTCTCAAAGAAACTCTTCTTTCCCGTCATGTGTGTAGAACACCCACTATCAAGATACCAAAAATTAGAAGAATTTGCCTTCAAGGCAATTTGTGCAACATGGCAAACATTTTCATTCTTTCTAATCCACCTAGGTAAAACATTTTCTTTCCTAGTGGTCTTTGGTACATGGGTTCTAGAAGTCCTAGGATCATGCATATTAATTCTATCATTCCTAGGTACATGCATCATGGCTCTTTTTTTTTTTCTTCTCAATCATGCTTCTAGTTTTACACATTTTAATGTATCAAAAGCATCTTGGTCTAATATGACCATCAAAACCGAAAAAATGACATATAGGGATAAAGTTAGAGATCATACCATAACCTTGTGCTTGCATTGGAGCTTTCCCATGTCGTTATGGTTGAATTGGTTCAATGTGTCTTCGTTGTTGAACCGATCTAGCTTGCTTCCTTGCTTGAGGTTGCATGATTGGTCTTTTTCCTTTGTCCTGAGCAATTTGTTGAGGAAAGTTGGCTTGAAGGTGTCTAGTTGGCACCACCTTCACTTGTACAATTTTCTAACATTGTCCTAGTTCTAACTTCTTCCTAGGGGTTTGCACCGGTGACGCTTCATTCTTCTCCAAGCTCTTGACAAACACGGTCTTCTTAGGAGTGTAGGTCATCTTTCCATCTTCAAACCCAATACCTCTCTCGTCACAAAGACTCTTTTCAACGCCTAGGATGTGGTCAAGTTTTTCGGTGCTAGTAGTCATTCTAGACATAGACTTTTTAGCTTCTTCAAGCCCTTTTCATTCCTCCTAGATAAGTCGAGCTCCTTTCTTAGCTTATCTTCAATTTTCTTTGCTCTATCCACTTGTTCACTTAAGTGGTCATTATATGTTGAAAGCTCTAGATTTTCTTCCTCTAAAATCTTTAGTTTTCTTTTGTTCTTCATCATTGAGCTTTCACACTTGACTATATAGTCATGCACATCCATATTCTCTACATTTCCTTTTGTAGGGTTAGATAAGGAGTCATCTTCACTTGAGTCATATTCCCTTTAACTCTCCTCCTCTTCTTCACTAGATCATTTGCTCTTGTAAGAGGAGGCAAAGGCTATGAAGTTAGCAATTTCATCTTCATCATCCGAAGACTCTTCTCCCTCATTAGAGTCATCATTTTCACTCTAAGTGGCGACCATCACCTTTCCCTTATTGTACTTCAATTCCCACAATCGGGTGCAATATGTCCTATACCGCCACACTCATAGCATCAGATCCCTTTCTTTTCGCTCTTTTCTTGCTTAGGCTTAAACTTCTTGAAGGGAGCCCTTTTCTTCAAGTCTTGGCCTTTGGATCCAAAACCCTTCTTGTCGAACTTGACAAACTTCTTGAATCTTCTTAGCAATAATGCCATGTCTTCATCCGAGTCATCATTCTCCTCCTTCTCAACATTGGAGGCTTTTAAAGCAATTCCCTTTTGCTTTTTAAGAGGTGTGGTGGTATAACCTTTCCTAGACTCATAAGCTAGAAGTCTCCCAATCACCTCACTCAGCTTCATATCCTTGCAGGTGTTATCTCTTCGAAAGCCGTTACCTTGGACTTAAACCTCTCGAGAAGTGATATCATAATTTTTTGCTTGATCCTTCTATCGGAGTAAGGGTCACCAAGTTGATGACTTTGATTGACTATGTCTATCAATTTGATCTCAAAGTCGTTGAAGCACTTATTCTCATCTATCTTGAGCATCTCAAATTGAGTTTGGAGAACTTGAAGCTTCGAGTCCTTAACCAATTCGGTTTCCTTATGTGCAACTTCTAGGATGTCTCATTCCTCCTTAGCTATCCTAGTGTTTTGAATCAATTTGTATTGATTTTCATCCATTACACATAGGATGGCATGCATCGCCTTCCTATTCCATTTCGATACCTTAAATTCTTGCTCGTTCCATTGCGCCTTAGGCTTAAGTACATCCTCTCCTCCACCCGGAGGAGTCATCATCGGTGATGTGTAGCCGTCTTCAACCGCCATCCATGCCTTATCATGGATTTGGCAAATATACGACTCCATCTTGCCTTTCCAAGAGGCATAATTCAACCTGGTGAGTAAGGGAGGTCTCGTGCTAGAAGCACCCTCGTAGCCACCACCATTTCCACCGTTTCCACTCATAGTGTTTATGAATGAATGGAATAAATGCAAATGTATGAAT